>CAUYTI010062592.1:0-27876 GCA_963575145.1 Galago senegalensis
TTCTATGAAACTAATTTATAGCTCTCAAATGAAAGATACAACTTAATTCTAGCCCAAGAATATGGGGAGGGGGTGGGGAAGGGGAGGGGAGAAGGGTGGCTGGGTGGGGGGAGGGTGACCGGAAAGATCACCTATATTTCTGTCTAACAAGGATACAAGTGAACTTTTCTAGAACTAGAATGTAAATGTTTTGACACAATGACTATACAAATGACATGAAATTTATGTGAACCAGCTTGATGAAAGTATTTCAAAATGTATATGAAAGCACTACACTGTACCCCATGTTTGCATTAATGTATACAGCTATCATTTAATGAAAAAAAATCTTTTTTCAAGCCAAGATTATATTTTCCCAATTAAATGTCGCTCTCCTAACATCAAAAAAAGAAAAACAAGGGTGCTTCCAAAATAAGGAAGATATTCATTATGAATTCTTCTCCCTCGGAACTAGAATGGATTTGTTGTTGTTCTTCTGTCATATTTGGGTTTTCCATTTGGCAACCTTGGGTTAGTAGACAACAATGTCCATGCTATATATGAACTTCAGTGTCACCTACTCTGTACAGGATGGGGGGTGGCACATAAGTTACATTCACACAAGGATATAGTTTGAGAAATTTTGCAAAGAATTAAAACTAACTTCAAAGAAAATGTCTATGATATTAATGTGTATGGAAAATGTAACTCAAAATGTTTTTGTTTGTTTCCTGTCATATTCAGGGCTTCTCTGATTCTGAGAAAAGTGTGTTGGGAACCTGAAAGGTAAAATGATAAGAAGAATCTTGGTATATTGTGGGGCATGAATGTTCTAATGGCACCTGGAGCTGTGGAAAGACATAACATGGTCAGTTTCCAGCAGTGGGAAATGAATCAAGGCTTTCTAAGATAATATTTGACATGAACCTGACAGTTGTGTGCTGCTCATCTTCTATCCTCCATTGTCTCCAAAGGGTCTCTAAAACTTTATTATAAATCATGAGCTTTTGTTCATGGGATAAAGAAAGAGGACAAGAATTGTTTAGCTCTGGAGATGGAGAGCAGCAAAGTCAGGGGAGGTTGGGAAGGGCGAAAGGAGTTACTATTTTATCTACGTTGAATTCCATGTGGATATACATTACATACTGGTCTTCAAATGGGGGCAGCATAGATTCACAATAGGCAAGGTCAAATTTCAGGAAAATATGCAGGCACTAACCCAGAAAAACAATTCCTAGCTTGATTCTCTACTGTAAATCATGAGAGCCCTTTAGATAATATTCTCTGAGAAAACTTCACTCCCCCTATTACTTTCCTAAATGTAAAGCATAAAGAATTGTATCTCTCAAATCACTGGTACAAATTTAGGCCTGTCTACTAAAAGTATGCTTTGAGAGAGATTCTATTTTCTGATTAGGTCTTAGTGGGAGAATGTGCATATCCCATCTCCAATTCATCATGTAACTCCCATGCTTAAGAATTTTTTTTTTTTTTATTGAATAGTAACTGTGTAGATTAATGCACTTCTAGGGTACAGTGTGGGGTTTTCACAAACAATCCGAAACATTTCCATCAAACTGTTTAACATAACCTTCACGTAATTTTCTTAGTTATTGTGTTAAAATATTCACACTCTACTCATAGAAAGATTCACTTGTACCCTTGTAAGAGGGAAAGTTTCTGTATTCAATATTCAGTAACTGTAGAGTTTTCCACTAAAGAAGAGTCCTACTTTGTGGAGATGAAGATCATTATAGAAAAAGGTTATGTTAGGAGAGTGACCTTTTTTTAAATCAATGTATAGGTAATTTTTATATACCTGGACCTTCATTAGAATTCAACTTAGAAACATTCTGTTTCCATGGAATTTTCTGATATCATTAACAAAAATATGCATATATTATATCAATATAAATAGGATTTTTTCTTTTCATCAGACTCTTCCAACTAGGATTTAAAAAACTTATAAAAGGAAAGCTAATGGATTTTAGATATTTTACTATTTCAAATAGAACACTACATTTTAAATAGAACATTAGAATATATCGGAAAAACAGCTCAATACGATGTGACGCTTAGTGCAATAATTCTTTGAATTTGGTTTTAGAAACAAGTTTTAATATGAAGAATCTCCAATGTTAGATCTTAGTTATGTAGATTCATTCTTGTCTGAATTCCACAAAAGTCTTTGCTGAAGCTATAGTGATTCCCTGTTATATGAATATTGAGGGAAAATGATGTTTTTCCTATTTTGTGATTTACTATATTACAACATTTAGCATTTACATTTGTGCTAACACCGTTATGGACTAAGCTTGCACTAATTCTGTTAATTTCAATGATTTTTGTGAGTCCTATCTACCCAGTGATTTTTAATCCTTTCAGCCATAGTTATAGGCACTTTAAAATAAGTTCCCTACTTTTGCTTAAACAGTTTCAAGTTTGGTTATGTTGAGCATCTTAACTAGTGGAATTATTTATTATAACCCAATTTCTAAGACTTACCAGAGAATAATATTTTTAGAATAAGAAACATCATTCAACTTGGAAAAAAATCTTTGCAAATAAACCAGTCTCTAACAGAAGATGTGGAAGGAAATGGAGGGGTTACCACATGAGATCATTTCTAAATTTGAAGTGAATATGAAAGAAATGCCTCTCCCTTCTAATCCCATTAAAAACACACTCCAGCAGGGACCTAGGCTAAACACGTGAATATAAGCTGATGCACATCAGAGACAAAACGGGGGTGTGGGGTTCACTGTTGTCTCATTGCAGAGCCTAAAAAATCTAAACTGCAAACAATACCACATTCTTATTGAACTATTGGTAATATAATTTCTGATTATTCCATTATTCCATTATTCCTCCATTAGCATGAGGACGCATAGCAAAATCCATATTCAAGGAAAATATAACTCCTACCAGTTCTGGAATGTTCTCTCTTATCTCCAGGATTTATTGTAGATTAATGCACTTCTAGGGTACAGTGTGGGGTTTTCACAAACAATCCGAAACATTTCCATCAAACTGGTTAACATAACCTTCACGTAATTTTCTTAGTTATTGTGTTAAAATATTCACACTCTACTCATAGAAAGATTCACTTGTACCCTTGTAAGAGGGAAAGTTTCTGTATTCAATATTCAGTAACTGTAGAGTTTTCCACTAGAGAAGAGTCCTACTTTGTGGAGATGAAGATCACTGTAGAAGTCATATCTTGTGTTTTCTCTACCTAAATACCTACAAGTCCTACAAGTCATATCTTGTGTTTTCTCTACTAAATACCTTCCTCTCCACTGCTCCACCTCTTTTCATCTGGCCAGCTTTAGTTATTGCTGGGCACAGAGTAGGCCCACCATAAACAAATACACAAAGAAAAAAAATGGAGGATTTAAAGTTTAGACATAATTCACTATTGTATTTAGCCTAGCCTGTTCTAATGGTTTCATCACTGACATCAGCTAGTAAAATCCCTAGCACATTCTTCTCTGCCTCAGCAGAAGTACATTTAATCACCACTACTTCTTGATATTATAGTTATCACTTGGCTGTTGGTATCAATATATATTGTGGATAAAAAGCACATGTCTAATATATATAAAACATATACATAATAGTTGTACTCAGGTATGTACTTTTATCAGATAGTTGCACTTCATATTTGTTTATTTAATAAAAATGAGTCTAAGAAACTATTATCTACCTATTAAGGAGGTGTAGTTAACACTCCACTTAACTACTTTATTCATTGCTGAAATATTACTATTAGTTATCTTTTGCTGAGAAACAGATTACTCCAAACATAGCAGCTTAAAACAATAATAAAAGCTTGTTATATCAAATAGTTCCTCAGTGTCAGGAATTCTGTGTGAACTTAGCTGATGGTTCTGGTTCAAGGTATCTTGTGAGATTATATTGAAGACATCAGCCAAGAAAGTGGGGATCAAAGCTATTCCTCCAAAATGCCTTACCTACGTGGCTGGCAAATAGGTACTAGCTATTGAAAGGAGGTCTCAGCAGCTAGTAATCAGAACCTCTCCACAGAACTGCTTGAGAGTCCTCAGGACATGGCAGCTAGCTTTGGTGGCTGACTTCCTCTAAAATGAATAGTACAGGAGAGAGCAGTGTAGATTTCACAAGATCTACAACCTAGCCTAGGAAGACATACACAATAATTTTGTTAATGTTTTATTAGTTACACATGTCAATCATATTCACTGTGAAAGTGACTATACCATATAAATAACACCTGGTGGTAATTATTGTGTGTCATCTTGGGGACTGGCTATCATGGTTTAACAAGTCAGGTTCCCTTTGGTAAGTATGTGTGTGTGTGTTGGGGGAGGGGAGTTTTTCAAAGTAAAGCTCTTCAACTCTGCCAAATTTTCTGATAGTAGCAATACAGTATTCAAAACAATGTTTAAGGTCTTACATTGAGACAATCTGGTCAGTGGGTTATTATTGACTTATGCTATGTATAGGTAGTGATCACCTACTTATGTGTCCGTGTGTGCACCTATGCCCTGGTGCTCAGATACCTTCACTACACGATGGGCACCTGTCCTACTCTGTAAGCCACCTAGCATTTTCTCTTGACTTCCTAGTTTTGAAAATAAATACATAAGGAAATAGATTTGCAGGTGGACATGCGGGTGTTTAAAGGAAGAGTCATATCTTGATGTGCTTGCATTGCTAGAAATAATGATTTAACAAGCTTAAAACCAATTTTCTGTTGCTTACTAGAAGCTGGAACTGAATTAAGAAAATGATCGCAGATGATAGGCAAGAGGGAAAAGAGACAGGAGAGAAGTGGATCAGTGGAAAGGGTGTATGCATTCAGACTGCACAAGCAATACTGGGAATCTCAACTCTGTTGAAAAGTGTGACCGCCTGAAGCCTGATATTTTCAAATAGAAACTGTCTTGATGAAGTTTTACCCCTCCCCCAGGGCAACCTGGCTCCGAGGTCACTGAGCACTGAGAGACAGGGTTTAAACAGGTAGAGCTGCCCTCCAGGGAGAATGAGTACATTTGGGGAGTTGGGAGGGAATGCAGAACATTCTGGGGACGATACAGGCTCCTAATCTTCATGAAGAGAGAAAACGTCTATCAGGGAGATAAGGAGGAAAATGCCCCCTTTCCTCTGTTTTCCTGGTATTGGCAACAGCACCAGCTCCTCTGCCCGCAAGTCTTCCCAGGTGTTTGATCACCACTCCTGAGATTTGTGTGCATGGTCTGATTGGGGTCTGCTTTGAAATCTTGCTCCTGGACTGTGTTCCCTGTCCCAAGCTCTGTTTGTGATAAGATCATAAATAACTTAGAGTAATAAAAGCAAGACATAAATCAGTCTCATTCACATAGTTAGTTAGAGAAATAGTTTGGTTAGAAAGTGCAAGCCCAGAAAGAACCATGATGTAAGCGTTTAGCCCATCCCCTGTTAGACTGATGATTAAATAGTGATGTGTGTAATAAATATGGAGCTAGCCTGGAGTTAAGGGGTTTTCACCTGTCCTCATGCTTGGAGGTGGAAAGCCTCCCAGCCCAGCATTTTAAAAAGCTTTCCCCTTGGGAAGCACCTGTGGCTCAAGGAGTAGGGCACCAGCCCCATATACTAGAGGTGGCAGGTTTGAGCCTGAGCCTGGCCAAAACTGCAAGAACAAAGAAACAAAAAAAACTTTCTTCTTGTGTTTTCAACTCTATTTTCCCTTCATCCTCTCATTTCTTCCAGTCACTGGGAAAAAACTCATGGTATAGTTTGGGGCTGGTACCCAACATGGATTTATAGACTCCTGCTTAAAAAAAAATGCTCTCACAGTATAGAGTTGATTAGGCATATTCTATACTTCCTAATTTATTTGTGGGATATATATATATACACACACACACACACACACACACACACACACACACAATAATTTCCCTTTTGTGTTACATAGGCTATCCAAAAGAGGCTGCTCTTGCACTGGGAATATAAAAAAAATGTTCGAAAATAATCTAAAAAGTTTAATGCTTAGCTTTACATTTAACAAGAAAAAATAAAATAGATATCTCTTTACTCTTAGCAAGAAGTTAGTTACTGAAAAAAACATTTTCACTTGTAACCAGGAAACATATGCCCATGCCTTGTTCCTAATTTGTCACTTGTTACATTTTTTAGGTAACTCTTTTTTTATGCATCTGTGAGTAATTCTTAAGTCTTTATCTTCCTATCCTTAGAAAATATTTTTTTGTCTGGATCAGCAATTTTAGCACCTCTCTGATCATAGTGGAGAACTGTGGAGATACCTATGGCTTCTGCTACATGATTTAAGACTTCAATGCTTCTTAATTCTAATAGAAAAATAACAAAATAAAAGTGATTCCAACTACAAATTAGAGGTACATTTCACTGAGCAAATGAAAGTAATTTAAAAAATTCTGTAAGGATATAAAATTTCTGTGAAAATATTTTAGAATTAATGTTATTTACTGTACAAATCCTGCTGTTTTATTTAGTTTTTTAAACAAGTAAATAAAATCAAGATACATAAAAGCAGTGCATGCATATAACTCTTCTTTAAAAATGTTTTTGCAATTTGCTAAGGGAAGCTTGAAATGTTTCTCAAAACTCAGGAGTATATAGCACAGGCACTAATGTTTAAACTCCAAGACTGAATTACATTGACTTACAATGGATGGGTCTTATTATTGAATGTAATTTGAAATGAATATAAATGATATTTCTTCATAAAAGTTATCTTTACACCCTTTGGACCAGTGATTAAATGAGAACAATTGTCATTCTTATTAAAACACAAAATAGAATATTCTCTTTAGTGATAGAGAATAAAATTTGTTTTTCTGGTTTTTGAGAAAAAGAAGCATTTTTCCTTTTTGATATATTAAAAGAGAAAGAAATTATTATTATTTCTTGGAGTGGTATCAATACATGGTAAGGTCAAAAACTTAAAATGATAGTAATGAAAATGTTACATGCAGCTACAAACAAAATCTTTGTGCATACTAGACAACTAATAAATGTTTATTAATATTTATTAATAACTAAATACTATTAATTTTTTCCCAAAAACTATTTGGCAAGAAATTAACTCCTGGAATTGGCTTCCCAATTTTAAAGTCACTCACAATTTCGGTGTTTAATTATCCAATATTAACTGCTTTGACAATATAAATAATTGTTAGGTGAATTAAGCCTTAGATAGCATTTTAAGTTGCCCTCATTTGATTCTGTGTTTCTTGATAAATGACATAGGTTTTTCATTTTATGACTTTGAGAAGAGAACTGTGGACAGGTAAAGAGAATGTGGTATTGAGGGCTGGCTGATCACTAAACTTTTTTTCTTACTGGCCCCAGAATTAGACCGAATTTCCCAGACTCCCTTGCAATTAGGTATGACCATATATCTGGATATAGCTGATAACATGGCAGTGGTCAGCTCGTTGTGGCTGCTTCCAGAGGTTTCTGCCATAAAAATCTCCGTCTCACCTATATGCCTCTTCTATTTTCATTAGCTTAGTGATCTTTAGAAACCATGTGTTGAAGGAGTCAAAACCATTGGTGATATCTGGCCTTTGACACCACCACTTGGAGGTGTAGCAGCCACCAACCACAAATCCTTTTAGGATTCTAATTGGGCGAGGTAACAAACATATTGTGGTTAGCCTGTAAGATTCAGAGATTTATCTGTTAGAGCACTGTTCAATTCTCTAACCAACAGGGTGAAATTTCTTCTTCTTTTCCTCTTTTCTAAGTATATATTTAAAAGCAAGTTAATATAAATCCAGAATAATGCTTCAGGTTTTTCTTAACATTTTGTTTTTCTTTGCATAATTCAAATTGAGTTTAAATTAAGCTTATGAAGCCCTGCAAAGTTCTAGAGGAATATTGCTTGGAATGAAATGGAATGGAAAAGCATAACCCCTCTGTTATAACACCCTGAATCTCAATATGAATACTTTGAAAGATGACAAAAACTCACATTTACATCATTGTCTCCTATGAGACCAGAAATAATATCCAAGTGGGAGGCTCACTGCCCTTTTTAGTATCCTCAAAATAACATGTACCTTTAAATTGTACATATTTTTGTTAGGTATGTTGAGAAGCGTAACATTTTGATGGGAATAATGTTTAAGAGCTGTGATTGCATGGAGTGCGCGCTGCCAGAAAGGAAAGTGACCAAAAATATCTCAAAAATATAGTATCTCCTACATTTTGGGTATGTTGTGGAAAATGGTAGCTTATCACACTGCAACTAACTCCAACATGTATACACCTACTCTGATTATAAATATCCAAGAATAGTTAAAGGAATAGGACTGAGGGAAGAATTTTTGCATCTAGAACATCTTCAGCTTTACTTTTTCTTTTCATTTTTTGGCTGACAAGGCTGTTGTTTCCAAGAGGTTTCTCTAAACTCCATCTACTCCTTGTTCTAAAACTTCAGTTTTATTGAGATATCAGGTGAAGAGTTTTAATATGATGGAGAAAGGCCCACTCTGTCTCTGATAGATCACTAGGTATTAAAAAGAAATCAGTTGGAGGATAAATCAGCTGGAGGAATCTGGGGACCATCTTTTCTCCCTATAAATGGGAAACTCGAGAAAAGCGCTGCCCAGCATCACTCCTTTTCTTTCTTCTATGGTTGCAGTGAGGACATCAGGCTTGAGCTGCTATCGCCAACTGCCAACCATGACAGAAAGGTCAAGGGAACTCCAGAAATGCCAGCCGGAGCTCCTGCTGTGTCGATGCTGTGCCTGTTTGGAAATAATGCTGGTCATAGTTAATCTGGGGCTTTCAGGTACTCAGAGAGGAATCCTGTATTTTAACACTACTGTAGCAGATGTGAGGAGTGCCCTTATAAAAGCACTTGACCTGACTTTTAATTGACGACAGCTGAATTTCTTTCCCTAAGCGCTTTCTTGGTCCACCGGGGCCTGCTTCACCACCTGGTTAGCAAAGGGGCTCAGGGAGCATCACCCTAAGAGCAGGCCTCAATCAATGCTGGAGGGCAGCTGGTGTGTAAACGTTTCAGCTCCGTCTCTCCAAGTGAATAAAAGGGTTTGCGTGAGGGCCCTGCATTCCCCAGCATAGCTGAGCGCCAGCAGCTACATCGGTATTATTGCTTAACAACCACCCTTTGTAGCTGACCTCCCATCCCTGTCTCACTTTCTTACTCCTCCATTGCTGCTCCCAAGGATCACCTCCAAAATGAACCCAGTGTATTCTGACCCTTGCTTCATGTTTTGCTTCAGTGAAAATCCAAAGAAAGATAATCTTCATGAATAGAATTTCCCATTACTAGTAAAATATACACATCTTCACGATCATCTTCTTTTTAAGGTTATAAAGGGTTTTTCTAACAATCCATACTATTAAATATCATACAATATTTTAAGATTTTCTTTTCTCACATTCTTTAAATATCATTTGATCTTAACTGTATACTTGATTGACATTTAAGTGTGTAAGAATTTGGTGATTAATATATGTAAAGGTTTTGTTTGAAGTGTCATTTGGTTTATATCCCCTCATGAAAGGGATAAAGGCCCACTAAATACCTTTGAAGGAAAAAATAAATGAAGAAAAGGAAGATAATAGCGATGTCAGAAAAAGCAAACAAAGGAAAGGTGATAAGATTTAGGATTGAAAACTTACCTTCTAAATCTTGGAAAAATTGTCTCTGCAAAAATAGATTAAAAATACATTTTAAAAAATGAAGTAGAAAACACTGCCTAGGGTTGCCATAAAAAATGACTACATATTTTAATTGAAGCAAGGGAAATTTATTCTCAGTTCTGGAAACCAGAATCAGAGTGTCAGGGAGGTTGGCTTCTTCTGGCGGTTCTAAGGGGGAATCTGTCCCCTGGACCTCTGCTGTCTTCCAGGGGTTGACAGAGATCCTTTCGTTATGTGGCCTTCCCCTGAATGTCTGTCCCAAATCTCACTCTTTCCTTTTCAAAGGATATCAGTTATGGAATTTAGGGCTCACCCTATTGTGATGATCTCATCTTAGGTTGGGGACTTGCCCCAAACTACGTGTTGAGTTCTTTCCTAGGACTCCGCAGTGACAAAAACATGCAAGACATAAAGGACTCAGAGACACAGAATGAAAGTTTCAAAGAGTGGGGCTGGGGGAACTTCACCTGGAGTGAGGATGAGGTGAAGGCCCCTGGCTGTGTGTTCACTCAACTTTTATGACAACGCTACCAATTAATCACTAATTCGATTAAAATTAACCCTGTAAGTTATTGTTCTGCCTTACTGCATGTTCCAACCACTTTATTTCCTAACTTCCTTAACCCACACTTGATCATTCTCATACTATCGCCCTTCTGTGATTTACTGTCTTCAAATAAATCAAAGAAAAAGGAACAAAGTCCAGAAGCAGGATGATAAGGACGACCCCCATGAAACCCCGCGCATGTTCTGAGAGAGGGTGTTAAGCCTCCTGGAAACTCCCAGGCAGACAAACTGAGGCTGCACCAGACTGAGAAATGGGGAGAAACCTGCATGTTCCACTTATCTCCCTGAGAGACTGTTCCTCTCTTACCGCTATCTGGTGCCTGTGCAGTCCCCAGCACGTCTGTCTTGCACCTGCTCGTGAAGAGTTCCAATGCCCTGGCACAACATAGTCTCTGCACGATAGACGCATTCTGTCTCCAAGAGATCTCTGCGTGGCCCCTATTTGGTGACCGTTATCCAGAGTCTCACTGGAGGAAAGGGGAAGCCACCCCAAACAAATTTCTTTGTCCTATACAGCCAGACTTCTGCTGCTGCTCTATCAGCAGACTTCTGGAGTTCTAGATACTGTTTTGCGGTCTAACAGCTTTGGTTCAGCCACCTCTTCCATCTCTGGTTCCTCATTCACTGTTGCTATTCCAATTATATTTCTTAACTCTAAAGTACTATTATGAAAATTAAAAAAATTCTCTTTTCACTTTAAAAAATTAGCTGAATTGGACATGTAAACACACCAGAACAATGTCTTACTTTATTCTTACACCCACAATCTTAAAACTCTTTAACTTTATTGTATCTGTAAAGACCACAGATAAGGTCATATTTTCATAGGTTCTAGGGATTAGGACTAGGACTTAGATTCTTAGAGAAGACAATTCAACCTGCTATTATGTGGGTAAGATGGCAGGGAGACACATGGAAACTAGATATCCAGCATCAGCCTGTAAAAGTGAACCCCAGGCAGAAAATAGCTAAATAGAATGTGAAATCCAATCATTTGCGTGTCATATAAATAGAAGTTCTCCAAGGGGCAGTGAAAAGATCAAAGAGTTCAGATATAATACAGAAATAATGGAAAGCCAATGCTTGAATTATAGGAGGATCTGAAGAACGCAGAAAATCAAACATCTAAAACAGAAACAATACTTGTGGACGGATTTGTAGAATTTCCATAGGTGAAAAAGGCAACTGAAGCTATAATGATTGAAATTCTTCATCAGGGAAAATTAATTGTGACATATTGATATGTCCTGTCATTATAAATGAAATGAAAGTGCTTTGTAAGCATCTATTCACATCAACAAAAATGTAACATTAAATGCAGAATAAAATTCAAGGGAGCTTTAGGTTTTTCTTCTAGCATATGAAATACTACTCGATAATTTAAAGATTTGAGGTATAAATCCAAATACATTTGCTACCAACAAAGTTAGATCCCTTATGTAAAAAAATCAGAGGAATCTCATGATAATAATACTTGTATAGTGTCAAATACAGTGGTTAACTGTTAACTAGCTTCACTTCATTTCACTCCCAAATCAACTTATGAGTTGGGTATTATTACCATTTTCATTTTTTCAGGGATGAGAGATTAGCCTTAATAAAGATTACGAAATCCTGCTTATAGTTAATGCTCTAGGTTGGCTGTGTAGGCAAGACCAGGAGTATCATTTCTACCATGTAACCCCATGGGAAATATATATGTTTCCTAAATTACTCACTGTGGATAAATAAAAATAAATCAAAATTAAAAATTCAAGACTTGCTGTTGAGTACTGACAATAGGTACAGTGTTGATAATTGTTTAAGTATAAACATCAGCTTATGGAGTGGAAAGGTAAGATACACAATGACAAATAATAAGGTTTTAGCAATTATAATAGGAATCTAACAGTCCAAATTAGAAAAGAGAATGAGGAAGCAAAACATTACATTTCATATCACCTTTTTATAAAGTGTCTTAGGAAAGTATCCTATTTAATTTACAGTTATAATAAAAAGGTGAAAGCTAATATGTGCAAAAACAAATAGAACTGCTATTGGACCTAAAAATACTTAAAGAAGGAAAAAAGAAAGTTCAAACTCCAGGGAACTTAAGCCTGTGGAAAGTGCTATAGTAAAGTTTCTTTTCATACTAAGTAATAAACAGGCACAAAAAGACATACTCATACACTCTTTTACATTCACAACATTAAAGGGATTAAAGAGTTAAATATAAGCTCCTTAGAAAATGAAATAAAATTGAGGAAAATATAGCTTAACTTGTAATTGATCTTCCAATGTAGAAACATTTCTTACCAGGTAAGTCTAATAGACATTATCACAAATAAAATGAAGGAAAAGTTGACCATCCAAAAATTAGAATATTTACCAAAAATCATATACACAAAAGCAAAAGGCAAACTGTAAAATAAATTTCCCGCTAACATTGTAAATAAGTAATTAAGATTCCAAATTAAAACAAAGTACATGCAGAGTATCACAAAGAATTTTCAAACTCCAGTAAAAAAAAATTTTTTTAGCCAAAAGTCATTCAAGTAAATAGAAATAAACTTAAAAGTGGACATAACAAAAATTTGAGCACAAAATAAAAATAAGAAAGCACCCGGGTATGATTTTTTCTTTTTTTTTTTCTCACATAGAGAATCGTTTATTGTTAAATGGATAATAGGTTGAGATCAGTAGGGACTATCATATGTGAGTTGCTATAGTATGAACTTTTCTGTAAAGCAATATGATAATCTACAGAAAAGGCTTTAAGATATTTACTGTTAAATAGATTTAATTATACATTTAGGAATTATCCTAAGGACATGATTAGAAACAGAGATAAAGATTAGCTGCTGAGAGCCTGAGATATTTATGGCCATACTTTTTTGTAATAGCAAACCATTTGGAAAAAAAAATAGAAATCTGAATTTTAACAAATGTGTAAGGCTGACTGTTCAAAATAGCTTCGTGTCTTTATACTTGATATATTTTTCTTGCACCTTCACTTATTTTAACAATATGTTAGTTACTGTCCTCACCACTTGCATAGATTATCTCAATTAATTACCACAACAACATGAGACAATGTTACGATACTCCCCAGAAGAGCAAATATAGATCAGACTATTTCAGTCTCAGAACTTGTCTGCAAATGGAAAACTGTGTGATTCCACATTGTCAGGCAGTTTCCCACTGACTCCTTGAATGAATGTCAGGAAAGAAAATTACTTACACCTACATAATCTTTCCTCCTCCCCCAAAACATTACAGAGGTGTTCACTGGGCGCCGTGGTGGGGACTTAAGATAAGTGCCTGACAGAATGTTTATGCTTGCCCCTTACCCCAAAGCAAAGCTTCTAGTTGTTACAAGTGACGCTTTTTTCCCCTCCAGATGGCTCCAGTCAATTGTAGCCAATATATATTTAAGAAAAAGCAGGAGAAGCCTGCAGGCTCACCAAAGTGTTTGACAGCGTTTAAGGAAAGCCAACTACACTATAAATATCTCAAAAAATAGTAGCTGATGACTGAAAGGTAACTTAAACATGAGAAAAGATCATCTCTTTTCATGTAGTTCATAAAGTATTTTCTTCCGTTGTAGCTCCATATTTTATCATATCTCATATAATATACACTATTCTACCAGTTAAGTATATACAGGTGGCTATAAAGCTTGCTATTTAAAATAGTTCACTATTTTAAGTTACACCCCAAATTTATGGTCACCCTGTATGTGTGTGTGTGGGGGGCAGGGGTGTGCGTACATACATATGTATGTTTGTGTGTGTATGTGTATTTTATATATATATATATGAAATACATCATTCTCTCTATCAGACACATTCTACTTTTCCAGCTCCCCTATAGAGAATAATATAGGATAGTAAAAAGACTTGTTAATTAAATTTATATCATCAAAGGTGACTGCTTATTTTATGTGCACGATGCAGGGATCATTTACTGTACTGTTTACCGATACCTCTTAATGATGTAGAAAGGATTCTGGGACACGCTAAGTGCTCAATAAATATTAGTTGAATAAATGAGTAGCAGTCAGAAAGAAACCAAATATAATGCATTAGGAAAATAAGTGTCTGTTCGTGTATTCCTCAAATATTCCTTAAATGTTTAATATATGTGAAATTAAAAAATCCCTGAGCTAAAGATACCTTTGAGAAAGAATCTTCCCACTTACAGGAATCAATATTTGAAGGAAGAGTTTCATTGCTATTGATAAAACAAGGAAAGAGGTGAAGTAAATGATTAAACTTCCCTTAAATTTTCCTGACAAATAAAAATGTTTTAAAAATATACTTTCAAACTTAAGCCTTTATATTTTAAATATTTTTTCCTTGTTTAAAGCATTCATTTGGTACAAATATTTCAAATGTTTTACATAAACAAGCTGAGGTTTTTCACACTTTTAGTTTTGCGGTTATTTCCTAGAATAACTTCTTAAGAAACATATTTTTCATAAAGTAACATTTACTAATTGTAGTAGAAATTTATGCTACCAGCAATTTTCAGAGATGTTTTAATATGAAAAGTCAATTTTTTTGAGTCATAAAGTAGTTCACTCTAATGCTGATAGATACTACAGTGAAGGCATCCATGATACCAGAGAGGAATATTCTGTATTTACTCAGGTCATCTCACTGCAAGAGCAAGAAGATTGGATAGGCAAAGAAGGACACCATTTTCAAACACTGTGGAAGGGATTCCATCCTTCTTGTCTGTGACTGGTTGAACAGGGGTGTCCTAGTTCAAGATGGCAGGCTTGGTCCCCATTTCATTTTTGACGATAAAGAAAAGTGACAAGAAAAGTGATGAAAAACACATTAAAAGCAAATGGCTATAGATGGAAATCTCTTCAAATGGAAAGTTTCCTGTAATAAGGAAGTCTAATTGAAATAATAAGCTATTGAATCTGGAATGGGGAGATGAATGTTTGACACTTGAAAAACATAATGCACCAAATGTAACTGAACTCAAAGGGAAAAAAAGACATTTTCAGCAGGCTTATTGAAATCTGTTGCTTGTCTCTTTAGGTGACACCTACCCTCAAAGCTATATAAAGGATATGCATTTCATCACAAACTGAAGGCTATTTTCATAATACCGTTAGAAAGATACAGGCCAGGATTGTATAGATGGAGCAGACTGCCATAGGCTCTAAGCATCAAATGGCACAAACCATGAATAAGTCTGTCATTTCAACCTCCATTAAACATTTGCTCAATTTTATTATCTGTGACACATCCTTTGGGGGGGCTCTTACAAGGTCATAGACAAAGGCATATTCACTAGTTTCATAGTTCCCGAAGAAAGCCCTGAAATCATGGTTTAAAGAAGTGGTAAAAGTTAAGAGTTTTGGCAACCGACTGTCTAAACACAATGTCAATAATGATGAGGTTCTGAAACTGGTAAGGTGCTATGCTGTACTGTTATTCTAACCTGAAATTGGCCTTTCAGATATGAATTTCATGGTCAAGACTGACCTGCATATTATTAAAATACATTCCTCCATAAACTTCAACTAGCAAGTATTTGAATAACTAGAATACAATTCTGAGGATTTGACTTCTTCATGCTGATTTTTTATCATCCAGATAACATGGACTTTTATAGAATCTATTCTGTAATACATGCAAAGTTTACATTTAGAAAAAGTTATAAAGAAATGCTTATGACTTTTAATCATTTTCTGTCTTTTTTAAGGTTGGAAGAATTTATATAAAAGAGAAGCAACTTCAACACATACATAAGATGCAAGAAGACAGATGAAGAGTGAATGAGGCAAGAGATTTAAACCATGATATAACCTTGGCGGCCATAACGAACCATCTGGTAATAGCACAGTTGTATTTGGTAGAAATGCATATATTTATAGACTTTGAAGTAACAGCAAATTCCGGCTACGAAAAAGGAAAGCTCAAAGGATTGTTATTTATAGGGGATAAATCTTGGTTCAGAACAATGGACCTTTAAAAAATACCCTACTTGAATTATAAAAATTAATTTGATACTTTGAATGCCCTGACCTAAGGAGTCTGGCAAACATACAGTATTACACCCTTTCTTTTTATTCATAGTTAATGTAGGGAAGGAGAGGAAGATAAATTTTGTGTTGTGTTGTAGAGAGATTCTTTGTGGTACAAATCCAAAAGCTTATTTGGAAAAAGATTTTTTAATTGTTCATATCAATCTTTTCCTCTATTGGTCAAAGCTCACAAACAAACAACACTGATTTGTTAAACAAATGTATTCATCCTTGGATAGTTAAAAGTCATTACACTCCCTTCTATATGTCACTCAGTGTTCTAGGCCCTAGAGAGGGAGCATGAGCAAAATGACCAATCTCTATCCTCAGTTACTTCTTTCCTCACAGAGGTGACATTTTATTCTACTATTTTTTGTAATTTATTTTTTATTTCAGATTAATATGAGGATACAAATTTTTAGGTTACATTGTTCTCACTTCCAGGGCAGTGAGAAAAGTTCCACTTGAAAAGAGCCCCTCACCCAGGGGGCGTGTTATACACCCTCACAATGTGCACATTAGGTGAGATCTCCCCTCATGCCCTCCCTCCTCTGCCAATCATCCTCTCCACAGAGGTTGCATTTTTAGAAGAAGGAGAGTTCAAAAACAAGCAAAATACAGGGTCCATTAGCACAATAATGAGTGCTACAGACTAGCAGCAGTCTGGCCTGTTAGAAACCAAGTTCTATAGCAGACGGTAAGCAGAGGTGGCAAGTGAGCAGAACTAAACATCATCTGTATTTACAGCCACTCCCCATCAGGCTTCACCTCCTGAGTGCTGTCTCCTGTCTGATCAGTAACATTAGATTCTCATAGGAGCAGGAACTCTACTGTAAACTGTGTACATGTGTGGTGTAGGTTGGGTGCTGCTTTTGAGAATCTAAAGCCTGATGATCTGAGGTGAAGCTGTAATGTGCCTGAATCATCCTGAAACTAACCATCACCACCCCATTGTGGAAAAATTGTCTTCCATGAAAACTGTCACTGGTACCAAAAAGGTTGGGGACCTCTGCTATACATAAAATATTAAGCAGGGAAGGAGGATAGAGAATGCAGCATTGGAAAAGGGTGTCATTTTAAATAGGGTCCTCAGGGAAGTTCTAAGGCAACATTTGAAGAGTGACACAAAGAAATTAATGACCTGAAAAAAGCCACATGGCTCTCTGGGCCATTTCATTGAACTATGAGAGAAATCAGTCTGTTCAGTCCCCAAAGAGACTTTCATTTTAACTCAATATATGTGACCAACTTATAGTGACGATGGCCCTGCCATGTCAGGAGACAATTCAGGATTTGTGTCCTCTCTCAAGGAAAACTAACCTGGTATTATGGTCACACATGATATATTGCACCAGCACTCACTTTTCTCAAAGATTTTACCAGCAAAAATGAAAGATTTTTTGTCTTCTGAAGCAATTTCAGTAAACATCATCAAAGCTTATTGATTATCTAATCACCTTTCTTGTGTGTGTGTATGTGTGTGTGTGTGTGTTTTAAAGGCAAATAACAAGCACATTGTACTTTTCCTTAAAAAAGAAGCGAAGTTTTTCAAGTAGATGTGACTGCATTTCTAAAATATGTTTAAAAGTGCATCACTTTTCACAATCAAAGCCAGTCATTTAGTTATAAGAAAAAAAATTGAGAGTTTATTTGACACCTCCAAATTTGACAAACATAGTCACATACCACAATACAAGGATATGATGACTCGAGAATTTGATGGTTTTTCGTAGAAAAATCCAATTTGGAGGAAGCAAGTTTAGAGAGGAAAAAGGAAACACTACCTTTGTTCTTCTAGAACAAATATTTCTTTACTGAAAATAAAGGGAAAGTCATTGAAACTGAATTAATAGCAATTTTACATATTAGAGCAAGCTTTAGTATAGAGATTTTTCCAATGAAGATCTTGATGTAGCTAATACTTGAATGTTGGATCCAGTAATTTTTCAGCATAAATTCTAATAATAATGATTTTCATAAAATATTATTTCATTAATCTGGTTTAAAATGATTCAGAGTCAAATGTTGAGTTTTTGATGTGATTAATTAGCAGTTTGGACAATTAACAAACATGGAAGTGTCAAAAGGTCCCTGTCTCCCAGATTTATGTGAAAGAAGTTGTATGCATTTTGCACATCACCCCACCACCAGAATTAACGTAAATATGCCTGATATTTACATGGCTAATGCATATACTGTATGCTGTTATTTCTATGTGTTCCTTGGACTAAAGCTATTGCATGGAAGTAACTTAGCTGGTAAACATCATGAAAGTGTGTAAATCTTGGTATAAGATTAGCATGACAAAAAATAAATATTAATTGTAATTATATTTGCTTTATTCTGAATTTATCCTTTCTGGATGTTGGTTGAAGGAAGATGGGTAAATGCTGCAATGCACATTTCCTGAATGTGGGTCCTGTGGAGACAGACTCTGAGACTGAGCTATGTGTGTGTGAATTTTGAGAGGTACTTTCAGGAGAGAAGGAAAGGGGAGAAACAGAAGTTTTACAGGGGAAATACCTAGCAAATGCTCAAAGTGACTGTCACCACTGATAAGTCATGTTGATGCTGTGTGCCCATAATATGATACAGTGAGAAGAGCACCTCACTTCTGAGGTTATTTTGTCCCACTTTTTTTCCTCAATTAACTGCAGTCTGATTACGAGAAAATATCAAATGAACCCAAATTGAGGGAAATACTACAATACACCTTACCAACACTCCTTAAAATTCTCAGGGTCATGAAAAAAAGAAGAGAAGACTGAGAAATGATCATGCATTAGATGTTAAAGAGACAACAATCTAGGTTGCAATGGGGCAACCTAGATTGGATCTTGGAATAGAAAAATGACCATAGCAGAAATATGATGATGTCCCAATGAAATGTAAATGTCAGTTTGAAAAATGCTACATATTTATCAAGGCAAAGATAAAGACATATAAATGATATTGAATAGGTTTCCATATAAAGTTTCCATTATGCTAGAGGCCTAAATTTTACAGATCTGTCCCAGGGCACACTGCCTACAGTGAATGGCATGGTATTATGCACTTCAAAATTTTCTAAGAAGATAGATCACATGTTAAATGTTATTTTCTTTTATATTTTTAACATTTTAATACATTTAGGGGGTATAATTATTTTGTTACATGGATGAATTATATAGTGGGGAAATCAGGGCTTCCAGTATACTTGTCACCTGAAGTGTACACATTGTGTTCAATAAGTAATTCTTACCTTCCTCCATTATAAGTCTCCAGAGTCCGTTATACCACTCTGTGTGACGGTGTAATACACACTGCTCAGCTCCCACCTGTGAGTACATGTAGTGTTTGTTTTTCTATTCTTGTGATAATTCAGATAGGAAAATTGAATCCAGTTTATCAAAGCTGCTACAAAAGGCATTCTTTCTTTCTTCATTATGGCTGAGGTACTATTCCATTGTGTTTATGTACATACATACACACACTGTCTTTTCTTCATCTAGTCATCAGTTGATCAGCACTTAGGTTGATTTCATATCTTTGCAATTGTGAATTGTGCAGTGATAAATATATGAGTGCAGGTATCTTTTTATAAAATAACTGCCTTGCATTGGATAGGTACTTAGTAGTGGGGTTGCTGGATGGATGAAATGGTAGGTCTACTTTTAGTTCTTTGAGGAGTCTGCATACTGTTTTACAAAGAGGTTGTACTAATTTACATTCCCATCAACAGTGCATAACATCTATTATGTTCCCATCACTTGTGCTAACATCCATTATTGCATGGCTTTTTAATAATAGCCATTCTGGCAGGGAAAAGGTAGTATCTTAACATAGTTTTTTATTTATTTTTATTTTTAAAAATAGAATCTTACTTTGTTGCCCTCAGTAAAGTGCTGTGTATTCATTCATAGCTCACAGCAACCTCAAAGTCTTGGGCTCAAGTGATTCTCTTGCCTCAGCCTCCCAAGTAGTTGAGATTACAGGCACCCGCCACAATGCCCAGCTATTTTTAGAGATGGTGTCTTGCTCTGGCTCAGATAGGTCTCCAGCCTGTGAGCTCAGGCAATCCACCCAACCTTGGCCTCCCAGAGTGCTAGGGTTACAGGTGTGAGCCACAGCTCCCTGCCTCACTTAACTTAGTTTTAATTGCATTTCCCTGGTGATTAGTGATGTTGAGAATTTTATATATGTATATATTGCTTTGGCTATTTCTTTCTTTTCTTTTGAAAAATGTCCGCTCATGCCTTTTACTTACTACATACAGAGACTATTATTTTTTACATGCTCATTTTTATTTGAGTTTGAGTTCCGTATAGATTCTTGATATTAGTCTTTTTCTGGATTTATAGTTTGCAATTATTTTCTCCTATTATGTAGATTGTTTACTTACTCTGTTGATTATTATAATCTGCTCTGCAGTAATAATATGGTTCATTAAAGGCCTATTCATTTGTTTTTCTATGTTTTATTTACTTTGGAGATTTTAGTCATAATTTTTTTTTTCCTAGGCTAATGTCCAAAAGACTTTTTCCTAAGTTTTCTTCTAGAATTTTTCTTGTGTAACTCTCAACTTAAACTCTTAAACTTTAGAATGTAACTCTTACATTTAACAGTTTAACCTGGTTTGAGTTAATCTTTGTGTATGGTGACAGCTGTCCAGTTCTAATTCCCTTCCTCTGGCTCTCCAATTGTCATGGTACCATTTATTGAATGGGTGTCCTTTCTCCAGTGTTTGTTTTTGTCACTTTATGGAAGATAACTTGGTTATAAGCATATGGTTTCATTTCTTAGCTCTCTATTCTATTCCATTGATTGATATGTATACTTTTATGTCAGTAGAATGATGTTTTTGGCCCTGTCGTATAATCTGAAAGTAGGTGTTGTGATGCCTCCATAGTTGTTACTTTCTTTAAAGATAGGGTTTTATTCTGTGGCCTGGGTATGTCACAGCATACTGCAACCTAAAACTCTTAGGCTTGTTGGATGCTCCTGCCTCAGCCTCACAAGTAGATATGACTAAGGAACATGTCACCATGTCCAGCTAATTTCTCTATTTTTTTTTTCTTGTAGAGATGGGGGTATCTATTCCCCATGTTGGTCTCAAATTCCTGCCCTTGAGTGATTATCGTGACTCATCCTCCCAAAGTGCGAGGATCACTGGATTGAACTACCATGCCTAGCCCAGGTTTATTACAAAATGTTACAAATAGATGGCCAACACATAGTGAATTATTTTTAAATAAACAGACATTTAGATACAATTTCCCATTTCCCTGGGATTGAACTTTAGGGGAGACTTTTGGGTACTCCCTGTATATAATGAAATGAATCAATCTAATGTTAAATAGATATCTGTAAACTCTATGATTCCTTTTGCAATACTGGATAATATGCATAGGAGTTTTAGGGAAGTCTCTATGGGGTTTGATCTTTAACTAGTTACAAAGGGAGACAACCAAATGGCACTAGAGAAAGCAGAATAAGGATATCATTTTAAAATTTCCATTGGGGCTATGGAAATATTTATATTCAAATACCAAATTTTGATTATTATTATTTTCAAAGCCCTATCAACTTTTTTTTTTATGGCTTTAGATCTTATGATTTTTAATTGCTGGAAATACTTTCTATTCTTCATACAAAGACTAGATTTAAGTATGAGTAATTCGATTGTTTTCAAATAAATAGCTTTTTTTGTAATTTTGAGAATAAACTTTTCAGTTATTAATTAACTTACAGAAGTGGTTTTGAAATGGTGTAGCTTGTGTTCACAGTACATGAAGTCAAAACCCTGAGGAACGTTGTCCCTGGGTTTCTTTTATGAACTGAATATTCTTGTTTCTGTAGACATCTTTTACCAATTTTAAAACGTTCTTGATAGTTTTACAAGCCAACTGGTAGATTGGAAGTGAGCAATACCCTTGTGAACAATAGGATAGGAAATTGATGGCTGCATTTCTCAGTCTTGAATTACAGCCAAATAGCCTTCATCAACATTTGACTTCTCTTTACCTTGATGTCCCTATCTGTTAAAAATAGATTCTATCTTTCTCTTAAATAATCAAGCTAGGGTAGCTGAGAGATTTGTAAAACTTTCTTTCAATTCCTAGGACAAAATGTTATAAGAAATTGCTTGTCATCAACTTCTACATCAGGGGTTACTAAACTAGGGCTCAAAGGTTCAAATGCCTTAGTAAAGCGTGAGGGACAAGGGCTCTGATGCCTTGAACAATGCACTCTGCATGCCTGGGGAAATAGGTACGAGAGAGGAATAAATTGTTTTTATAAAATTCTTAATGTGATCTATTCCCTTCAAACTTTAAGCCCACTTCCCTACACAATATTTTTGTCAGTATATCAAACCAGATGCTTTTTCTCTGAGATGCTGTCTTTGGCAAGGCATCGGCAACAGAATCAAAGGTCACACATAAGACAGGTTTTTACTCCTTGAATTTGATGGAATATACTCATTCTCAGCCAAGTCTTCTTCTCTCTAGGGTCCTATTACCCTTCAAGGGGTAATTTTCAAATGGGAATCAGTCTTTCTTCTGGATTCATGCTTTGTTCTCCTCTTACGGCTCCATCCTGGTATGAGTATAAGGACATTTTGTTTCTATGTCTCTTCTTGTACCCATCCCCTAATTATTTCACTATTTAATAAAGGACCATGTTCATGCCATGCTTACTCTTTCCCTCTCTCTCTGTTCACTTTGCATCTGGATAGCATTTGAGTTCAGAATTGTATTCCCTTTCAGGAGGGCCCAAAACATATCTACTTAGGGCAATTATCAGAGTATTATTTGGGACTCCCCTCTCCTATGCCTCTGAACACTGCCCTGAATCTCTACTAGACTATGATGAGTCCCTAATATTACCAATGACCTCCATCTGCACCCAGTTGCCTCTTGCACAATTTACCATTTAGCCATAATTAGACACAGCTGTGTGCATGCCTGTGCCTACTCTGTAGCGAAGGCTCATAGGAAGGTTGGGTCTCCATCCCACCCTCACCACGTTGAGCATCTTACAGATGAGACACACATCTACCCCAGCATCCATTAGCAACACAACAGGTGAAGAAACTCCTGATAGGAAGGAAGGGTTTGCTATGATATTAATTTTTTTCTCCCCATTTATTGCTCAGCCTTGGGCCAGAGAGCAGTTTAAAAAATGCAAGTTGGTGGAGAACTTTATGAAGGCAGAGAGCACACATTACAATCACAAAATTTTCAAGGCTCACAAAGCTTGCATAATTACACTGGCTGCCGGGGCCTTCCGGCACTTTTCAGCTATAATGGCAACCTGGCTAATTTCCCACTGGCTTAATCTATAACTTCAAAGACTCCTAAAGCAGTTACAATTATTCTGTTTGCTTTTCAGGTGACCTACACCATTTGTATTGAGCAGCCAAATTCTCAGGTTGATTAATTAGAAGAAATTCTTTTTAATTTAGAATTTTTCCCTAAATATTGTTTCTTTCTAAAAATAATCTCATTCTAGATGATGCAGTACCAAAACACTTCTCATCAAGGGTCACTTTTGCACTCTTGAGGACAGTTGAAGGCCAATTGTTGTTGTTCTTTACTGTTTAACTACAACTTCTTATTGAAATACCAAATAATATATGTTCAGAAGAGAAAACTTGGAAAATAACCAATGACCATAAAGAAGAAATATTAAGGCATCAAATACACCACTGTGCAGCCATAAGACCTATTAATATTTTCTTGTATTTAGTAATTACTTCAGTAGATGCCAAATACACTGCTAGGTATTGCACTACCCTACTAGGTATTGTATATCACAGAAAAAATTTTCTAAAATATATTTTTGCATATGCAATAGAACCTATAGTGACCACCTCCCTATATTGACCATCTCCTTAAGTTGACCTAATTTTCATAGACCAGACACGCACCACATGCACATTTCAGTAGAGTAGGCCTAGTTCCTTATGTTGACCACCTCTGTAGGTTGAACAGTTCATTATAGTCCCTTAAGTGGTTAACTTACAGAGATTGTACTGTACATACATATAATATTTATTTCATTTACATTCTTTTTCCTATTTATGAACAAAATCAGTATCATGTTGGAGGTCTTGCTTTATAGCCTGTAATTTATTTATTTATAAAGACAGAGTCTCACTTTATCACACTGGTAGAGTGCCATGGAGTCACATGGCTCACAGCAAACTCCAACTCCCGGGCTTAGGGAATTCTCTTGCCTCAGCATTCCAGGTAGCTGGGACTACAGGCAACTGCCATAACCCCCAGCGATTTTTTTGTTGCAGTTTGGCTGGGGCCAGGTTTGAACCTGCCATCCTCGGTATATGGGGCCAACGCCCTACCCACTGAGCCATAGGTGCTGCCCTATAGCCTGTCATTTCTTGTCCTACTTTGTTCTAACAGTGGTTCTCAACCTTCCTAATGCCGCAATGTATTTTCATTGTTACAAAGGGGAAACCACCCAAGATTGAGAACTGCTGTATGATCTTTCCCAGGAAGTTGCACATTCTTTAAAAACATTATATGAATGGCCATGTATGGTTAATCATAATTTATTTCGATAATTTCATATTCTCAAACCTTTACATTGGATATTAAATGAAATGAATCCTGGTTATCTGTTTCCTCTTGTATTTTAACCCTTTTTTTGCTTTGAAACATCTCATAAATACCTACTCTGAAATTTTGCTCTTAATCTTTTTTCATGCTTCCACCTATGCTTTCCTTTTGTAAAATAAATAGAAAAATAAGTTAAACTGCCTTTAAGGGATTAGGAAACAGTAGAGAAACACTGGAAGAATTTCCTTTGGATATTAAGTGGAGGATCAAAATTTGATTTTGTATTTTTGCTTCTTCTTGCTTCACACAACTCTTAAAAAAGTGGAATAAGTTTTCTAAATAGGCTGTGCATTGTTAAGTATACCACAGCTATTCATAAAATGGTTAATAATGGCAAAAAGACAAATCATTTCAAGTACCTAAGAAAAAATACAAAAATGAATTAATGCATGAGTTTAGTATTAATTGTGTGTATCCCTACTAACATAAATAAAGGATAGCATAAATACAGGTGAATAAATGATGGAAAAGAGACGGATGCTCCTTACAAAAGAACTCCAATAATAAATGGAGAGAAAGACGAAATCACCATTATGACAACACAGTCATCATTCTTGTAGGCAACTGATACATGCTAAAAATTAGTGAGCAAAGGTTAAAGAGTAATGGGATATTTGCCTAATCTCGATGCATTTTCTCCAAATATTTCTTACTTATTGTGGTCAGACTTATTAACAGGATGGGACAATGACATTAGTCGACTCATCCTAGAAAACGTGCTGCATAACTCCTTGCTGAATATTCCCACAGCCACCCTCCAAGCACTCCCCTTGGGAGGCTGTACACTGGTGTAATGCCTAGTACGACATTCAGAGCACTTTTCTAGGATGTGTTGTTAAAGTTAATTGTCAGGCCGTGCATGACAACAGCTCAGCAGAAGGGCAGCTGACCCGTCAGAGGGATGTTCTCTTACAAATCAATAAGCCTTATTCAAACATGGGAAAACAGTAGACAAACCCATATGAAAGGGAATTGTATAAAATAACTGACCAGGAATTTTAAAAGTGTCAAGGCTTTGAAAGACCAAAATAAAGAAACAAATAAATAAATGGACCATGTAATGAATGTATTGGAGAAGACTGAGGAAATATGATATGACAATGTGTTATGAAAAAAGACACGGGTGCAAAACACATTGAAGTTTGATGCAAATCTATAGTTCATTCAATGAACATCATATCATGGCTAATTTCATAGATGGAATGACTATATTATGGTTATATAAAATAATACTTTTAGCTGGCTAAGATTTAAATGAACTCAGTATTATTGTTTTACTTCTACCCATTTAAAATTATTTCAAAAAACAAATGTTTTAAATAGTATTCTCCTTGTTTGTTAGAATAGGTTCATAAAGCTGTCAAGTATGTTTCAATACTGTAAAGGGCTTGTTAACAATTCAATGAGGTAGAGCATATGTAAGAGATTATAATTATCAACACACTGTCCTGACAGCTGATTGAACTAAGCTGGAGCCTGGTGCCTAATCTGTTCTCTTATGATTTAGAGATTGTTTTCTGCCTTTCTTACTTTTGGTTTGTTTTTATAGGTTAAGGAAATGTTACCATTGGGTCTTCTCAAGTAATTCATTCTAATAAGCTCTTTGATCCTATGATATTAAAGGCCTACGAACAAAGTTGTTGCTTAGTGCTATGTCCCAGGGGACGTGCTTCAAAGGGCTGAAAGCAAGAAAGAGACAGATTATTTTTCTTTCTTTTCTTTTTTTTTTTTTTTAGTATAGCCATGCCATTAGTTCTATTTCTTGCAAGTTTTATAAAGTAGTTCCTTGACAGTGAAACTCAAGAAGTCAGAATATCAGAAAAGAAACTCTCTCATTGCCACCATACAGAAACTTGATGTAGTTTCTCATAAAAATAGTTGTGCTATCTATGTTTTCTAATTTTGCAAGCTATAAAGATTCTATCAAACCCTTCACAGTATAGTGTCACATGAAAGCATTTTTGTACAGTAATTAGCATTATCCAGATTATGTCAAGCTTCAAAATTCACTTTCTCATCCTCAAATCCCTCTCTATGGAATAGATATACAATTTTCAGTTTAGATTACTTCATCTTTAATCACAATGATAAATAATCAAGGAGAAGACACAGTGTCCGAAATTGGGGGGAAATTCACATAACTCTCTAGCATTTTCTACCAATTTTAGTTTTTGACAAAAAGGAAAATTTTAATTGTTTTTTAATATAAGAATCACCAAAAATGTTCTGAATCTTTTAAAGATCTCTTTTTACCACTTTTAAATTTAATTGATAAGTATTATTTTTATGAATTGTTAATGTTTAAAATAGTGCAAATATAATTTGGGGGGAGGTTCCTGTGTACTAGATATAAATCCTTGGAGAATTTATGTAAGCTCTTCATGTCTCCTCATGTTTTCTTATTCCTATATTAGAAATTATGCACTTTTAAATCCTGAAGGGTTAATGGAATAAATATATAAATGGTAAGTAGTTGCTCAATAAGTACCAGTCTATGTACTCCTTAAGGACAAATTATTTTACATATATTTAGAAAAATTAAAATGTAGACAATCACTTATAATTCTGTAAAAGATAACAATTTTTAAATATGAAGTATTAGAGAGAAACTCTTCTCTTGTAAATATTTAGTAATCTCAGTAAATGTTTATCCACACTGCAGTGCGAGACTACATTTAGGTTATGTCTCTGGACATTTAGCATTAGATAGCTACATTACTTCATTTTTAACAACAGAGAAGTTTCTCCTATGTCTGGGCTGAGCTACTTTTATTTCAAGCCTTTCAAAAGTACACTTGGATGTTGAAGATTGCAGATATTATATGGATGAGACCACTAGCTTTGAAGTCAAACCAAAATGAAATCACGAGGATTCTGGGAAGATGGCCGACTGGTAGCAACCCTGGTCAGAGGCTCCTGAGCAAAGGAAGAAAAACTGGTTGGAATCAGAATCTATGAAGCCAGAGACGGGGAGCTGAGCCCAGAAAGAAGTTCGGCAAGCTATAA
>CAUYTI010062593.1:0-82614 GCA_963575145.1 Galago senegalensis
GGTCCCAGCTACTTGGGAGGCAGAGGCAAGAGACTCGCTTGAGCCCAGGAGTTGGAGGTTGCTGTGAGCTGTGATGCCACGGCACTCTACCCAGGGGGACAGCTTGAGGCTCTGTCTCAAAAAAAAAAAAAAAAAAAGAAAAGAAAAGCAGTGATGATGCCGAGGCCATACAATTAGCAGAAGGGGCAGAACTAGGGTCCCGTTTCCCGAGTGCCAGCTAGTTCTATTCTCATCCCTCCATGCTCAGTCACATTCAGCTGGTGACAGGTATCTGATGGCCACCAAAGGGAAGAGACTCTGGGGTGAACTTTGCCATCTCTGAATCTTTCCTTTAAAAAATGTACATATCTTGGAAAGGCCTAATAATGCCTGAAGTCCCTCTCCCCTTCCTGGGAAGGACATAATGGGATATCTGAGAGTAGAGGGACAGAGTAGACCCTGGGGATAGGATGAAGGCATGCATGAACGAAGTTAATGGTTCTCTGAATCTTGGAGCAAGTGCTGAGAAAAAATTTGAAAGAATGAGAAGAGCAGGAGAAGAGGCAGAGGGAGAAAGACACATACACAGTGACAGAGACATAGACACAGAGAAACAGAAACTGAGGGAGAGACAGGGAAGAAATACACATAAGCAACAGACTCGGAGGACAGAGTGGCAGGGAGCTTGAGGCAGTAGTTAGACATGGAGAGAGGGGGGGGGAGACTGGAAAGAGAGGAGGGGGGCCTGCCTTGATACACAGCCCTTTTACAGAGTCCCCCTGACGAGAATTAAGTCCATCTGTGAAAGCATGAAGGAGAAGGGCGTACTCGAGGAGTACCTGAGGACCCACAAATACGACCCCGCTTGGAAGTACCACTTCGGCGACTTCAGTACGGCCACTGGCACCAACATCGCCATGGATGTGAGTCCTGATTCTCTTTGGGGTGGCCCTCTTTCTGCTGCCAAAGGCTGACAGCCAGGCTGAGTGACAAGCCGCACCCCTCTCCTTGCCCCTCCCACCCTGCCCTGCGGTCTGCTCCCTTCCCTCAGAGCAGCTGAGCCCACAGACACCTTTGCCGCTGACTACTCTGGGCAGGCACAGACAAGGGGGCAGTGGGTTCTGAACAGGTGTGGTGGGGAGACTTGGGCCCCTGCTTGTGGTACAGGCAGGAGCAGGTGCTGTCACTGCCCATGAAGTTCCAGGGAAGTTCCCTGGATCCCTTTAGAACTAACAGCCTGGGGGTGGCGCCTGTGGCTCAGTGAGTAGGGCGCTGACCCTATGTACCAAGGACAGCGGGTTCAAACCCAGCCTGGCCAAACTACAACAAAAAAATAGCTGGGTGTTGTGGTGGGCGCCTGTAGTCTCAGCTACTCGGGAGGCTGAGACAAGAGAATCACCTAAGCCCAGGAGTTGGAGGTTGCTTTGAGGTGTGATGCCACACCACTCTACCAAGGGTAATAAAGTGGGACTCTGTCTCTAAAAACAAACAAACAAACAAACAAAAAAACAGAGCTAACAGCCTGTCTGTGGCCCCCCAGGCTTCCTATTTTGGCGAGATCAGCATTGGGACTCCACCCCAGAAATTCATGGTCCTTTTTGACACTGGATCCTCCAACTTGTGGGTGCCCTCTGTCTACTGCCAGGATCAGGCCTGCAGTGAGTGCTGGGCTGGACCAGGAGGGGTAGTGGGCAGGGCAGAGTGTGGACACCTCTAGGGAGGGCCACACTTTATGAGGAATTGCTGGGGGAAACTCATACTTGGGGAGGACAAAGCAGGAACTTATACAGGGTCACATTCCATGCCCATGGCAGAGGGAAGAGGCTGGTCCTGCCGCTGAGCACTTTTTACCTTCCCCGCTGACCAAGTTATATCCCTGTATTTATGCCGGTCCACCTCACCCTACTCCATTTCACTCCAGTTTGTCATACTCTACCCCATTCTGTCCGTGCCGTGCCGCATGAATAATTTCTGCTCCATTCTGTCTCACTCAATTCTATAATATTCTTTTCTACTATATTAAGTTCTCACTGAGCATCTCCAAGAGACATGACAGAATATAGGACGAGGTCATTGTACTGAGGTAGTTTTGGGAGACCAGTAGTGTTCACTTTGCCCTGGTCCCTGCCAAAGCCTTGAGGGTTAGGTCCTGACCCCTTTGGTTCAAGGGGTCCCTCAATGGCTAATCCCCTCTCATGTTATGTCAGGATTCTATGATCAGTTTCCTGATGAGGAGAAGGTTGAGGCACTTGGGGATGTCTTGGAGGGTTAGGGGAATTCTGAGGCCCATTCACCTCTTATCTGATGAGTGATTAAATTAGTTGGCAACTGATGTGTGCCAAGTGCTCTGCTGAGGGCCAGGGACACAGAGCTGGGGATCTGGGTTCTACGCATCCCTACCCACAGGGAGGCTACAGTCCTGTGGCATCCCAAGATTCTGTAAGTTGGAGGAGGCTTTGGAGCCAAGGGTGGCCAGCTGTCATGGACCTTCCAACACTGACAGCCTTGGCGGATCCCTTTGGCTCCGTGAGGAGGGTTGCTGAGGCTCAGGCTGGGTGAGAGGCAGAAGTGGTAGCCTTACAGGCCCGAGAGCCAGTGGTCCTGTCTTCATTTGCCAGTCTGACTCTCTGTCCCTCTCTCTGCCTGCAGCCAGCCATTCTCGCTTCAACCCCAGTGCATCTTCTACCTACTCCACCAATGGGAAGGTGTTTCTCCTGAGTTACGGTAGCGGCAACCTCCTCGGCATGTTTGCCTTGGACACTCTAACTGTAAGTGGGTGCTTCCTTGTCGCTCCAGTGTGGGAATAGAGGTCAGAACTGTGATCTGTGAGCCAGCAGGGACACTTGCCTGAAGCATGATGGAATGCTACTGCTTGGGTATGCAGGACAAGAAGGCAAGAGAAGCAAGGCTCTTTCAGCCACTCCTTGGACAGTCACCATTGGCCATGATGTATGAGGCACAGGGCATCACGATGGATGAGACAGATGTTGTTCTTTTTCTTATTTATTTATTTGAGACAGAGTCTCACTCAGTTGCCCTGGGATTGAGTGCTCTGGCGTCAGAGCTCACAACAACCACAAACTCTTGGGCTCAAGCAATCCTCTTGGTCTCAGACTCCCAAGTAGCTGGGACTACAGGCAGCTGCCAAAATGCCTGGCTAGTTTCCTTTTTTTAGTGGAGACAGGGGTCTTGCTTTGTTCAGGCTGGTCTTGAACTTCTGAACTCAGGTGATCCAACCACCTTGGCCTCCCAGAGGATTACAGGTATGAGCCACTGAGACTGTTGAAAGGTCCGTGTTGGTTTTTTGTGGGTTTTTTTGTATTTTTTTTTTCTTAATCAGGCCCAGGTGAGCTATGAACCCATTGGCCATGGTGTGCAGGGCTGGTGCTCTAACCACTTAGCTATTGTGCCCAGCTTATTATCCTTTTTCTTAAGGAGCTTAAAGCCTGGGGATTTCAGAGGGGTGAGGAGGCATGTGGAACCAGTCAGAGAAGGCTACTTGGAAGAGGTAACTCCAGCAAGACCTGCCAAAATTGGAAGGGACAGAATGAGGAAGGGAAGAAGAAAGGAGCCTTGAGGGGTCTCTGGGAAAATCTAGGGAAGGTAGGTGAAATCAGACTTGTCACCTCCCCTCCTTGGTGTGCTCCCATACCCCCAAGATCCAGCACATCCAGATCCACAACCAGGAGTTTGGCCTCAGCCAGAGTGAGCCCACTGCCAATTTCATCTACGCGGGATTTGATGGCATCTTGGGCATGGGCTACCCCTCCCTATCTGTTGGTGGGGCCACCACAGTCTTGGAGAACATGCTGCATGCGCACCTTCTCAACAGCTCCGTCTTCAGCTTCTACTTCAACAAGTGAGGAACCGCCACCTCCAGCCCCTCCCCTGCAGACCCTGGACAACTGAAGCTCAATGCTTTGGGCTTTGGAGGCCCCCCAACAGACTTGTGGCTCCAGCCATTTACCCTCCCCTGTGTATATCTCTAGCTCATTCTGCCTTTTTGCATTCCTTGGCCCTGGCCTGGACAGAACTCTCTCACCTGGCTTTTTTTTTTGGGGGGGGGGGTTGCAGCCATCATTGTTATTTGGTGGGCCCAGGCTGGATTCAAACCCGCCACTTAGGTGTATGTGGCTGGAGCCTTAGCCACTTGAGCCATAGGCACCGAGCCAGAACTCTCTCACATACAGCTGAACTTTGCTCTGAATGTTGCTGCTCTGATTCTTGGCACCTCTTGGATTTGCCTCCTGCCTTGGGCCCCAGCTAGCTCATTTCCTCTGACTGAACGTTTTCTACCTGTATATCTCTTTTGTATAGTAATCTATTGCTTCATCTTCTTTGATCTATTGTTCTAGCCTGGTCCTGGAGTCTTCTGGTCTACATCCAACACTGACTTCTAACAAGCTGTTATCCTGGCCAATGCCAGCCAACACTTAGTAAGCAAGCTAGTGGGTGGGGCTGAGTGGCTTGAGACTAACTTTTTTCCTCTCTTTTTTTTTAGGGACACAATCTCATTTTGTTGCCCTTGGTAGAGTGCTGTGGTGTCACAGCTCATGGCAACCTCCAGCTCTTGGGCTTAGGCAATTCTTTCTTGCCTCAGCCTCCAGAGTAGCTGGGACTACAGGCGCAGGCCACAATTTTTTTTTTTTACAGTTTTTTTGGCCAGGGCTGGTTATGAATGCCCGGCTATTTTTTGGTTGCAGTTTGGCCAGGGCTGTGTTCGAACCCTCCACCCTCGGTATATGGAGCCGGCTCCCTACTCACGTAGCCACAGGCGCCTCCCCTTTTTTCCTCTTCTGAATTAGCCAAGCACCTTCTAGAGATGGTTAGCATCTGTTCTCTAAAGCTTAAATACCTGAATATGACTTTCAGCAATATCTCCCCCTTACAAATGTTGTTAAGTTAATCTTCCTGTATTTACAATTTGCCTGCATGTAACCTTTAGGAGCTCCACCCAGTTCCACACTCCAGCTACTAGGGGAGGCCTTTGGAACAAACATAGAATGTCCTTTCCTTCCTTCCAGCAAGGCCCTCTCTCTCCAGTCTCAGCACAGTCTCAGCAAAAAAAGTAACAAGCTGGGCCTGGATGGGGCTCTTGGTGACACGTTCCACTGGTGGCATGAAGTAGAAGGCAGAGAAATGGGGCCATGGGATAGGGTTCCAATAACAAGGGGTTCCTTTGGAGGGAGGTATCATTTTAGAGCCTGAGACACTGGGAATTCTGAGCCCAGGCAAAGAGCTCTGTTCTCAGGGAGCTATAGTCCGGAACCAGGGGCGGAGCTATGTTTCTCTGAAGGTGACTGCCGAGCAGGGAAGTTCTTTCCCACAGCTCTCCCTGACTTACCCTTCCTTTTGTCTCTGCAGAACCATGGGCTCTCAGTATGAGGGAATGGTCATCTTTGGGGGTGTGGACAACAGTCTGTATAGGGGGAAGATCGTCTGGTTCCCCGTCTCCCAGAGGTTGTACTGGCAGATCACCATTGATGAGTGAGTTTGGTGGGGTCTTGGGATACAGCACTCCCTTGGCATGGGGGCTTCAAGGCACCCCCTGTCATACACACAACCAAGAATTGCTTATGGGGGTGGTGCAGAGGCTTGCTGTTACAAAGCCACAACTGCCCTCTGCAGGACTGTCAAACCTCTCAGGTCAGCCTGGAGAGGAAGGGAGGGGCAGGGACAACATAGGGAAAGACAGAACTTAGAATCCTGAACAATAGAGAACCTATTATCCAATCCCATCTATAAACACTATAGATGGTTTATAGCAGCAGTTCTTAACCTGTGGATTGCAACCCACAGGAACTGTATTAAAGGGTCACGGCATTAGGAAGGTTGAGAACCACTGGTTTATAGATTTGAAATGAAGAGTGTGATTACTAATATACTGGAAAGCCTTACAATGAATCAAAAACCCTGGTTTTCAGTGTTTTGGAACCTTCCTTGAAATGTTTTAGGACTAGATCCCATGGCCATTTGGGTGGCCTTGGATAGATTCTAGTATGGTATGATTAGGGGAATAGCTGGATTGCCCTTTGCAGGGTCCTTACTTTCCTAAGTACAACTTGATTCTGTGGCCACTTGCCTGTCCCTTAATGGTGGGGAGAGCCCATCCTCAGCTGCCCTGAATGGGTATGGTGCTGAGGCTTCCCATCTTTCCCCACTCAGGTTCATCCTTGGCCATGAGTACTCTGGCTTATGTCTTCAGGGCTGCCAGGCCATCGTGGACACAGGTACCTCTCGGCTCACCATGCCCCAGAATTACCTGAATCATGTTCTGCAGACCTTAGGGGCCAGGGAGGACTTATTAGGACAGGTATGTCTAATGGGAGTGTCCCCTTCTCCAGAGGAGGCCAGCCCAGGGGCTGAGAACATAAGAATAGTCTAACCTGGCCTCCATGCCTCTAGCTACCTAAGAAGGTGGAGGGGGAGGGACCTCAGCCAACCAGGGCTGCAGGAGGGTAAGGGCTTTGAGGTTCAGGCAGGCCAGAGGCTTGTGCTGAGGGAAGATGAAAGGTAACTAGTAGGCAAGAATTTTTTCTGAGTTGCAGTCACTCAGAGAAAACAGATTAAACACTTGTTTGGCTTTAGGGTAATAGCAAAATAACTGGAATGTAGGGCTAAATGAGTTACAAGGGCTAACCTGTAATCCACACCTCCCTCACTCCACAGGGCCATACCCCCTTGCCCCTCTTTGTCCTGAGCCCAGCAAAGGATTTGCCTAATTAACCCATTCCCACTAACTTTAGAGGACCAATGGAGTGCTCTTTCTGCAGATCTGTATGTTTTAAAAGGACACTTGCAGAAAAGACAGAGATTCAATCTCTCATAGGGAAAATTCAGGCAAGAGAAATGTTTCTGGGGTAGTGGAGAGTCTTGGGTCTCCCCGAATTCTTCTTTTTTTTTTTTTTGAGACGGAGCCTCAAGCTATCCCCCCTGGGTAGAATGCCATGGCATCACACTCACAGCAACCTCCAACTCCTGGGCTCAAGCAAGTCTCCTGCCTCAGCCTCCCAAGTAGCTGGGACTACAGGCTCCCGCCACAACGCCTGGCCATTTTTTGGTTGCAGCCATCATTATTGTTTGGTGGGCCCAGGCTGGGGATTCGAACCCGCCACCTTAGGTGTATGTGGCTGGCGCCTTAGCCGCTTGAAGCACAGGTGCAGAGCCATCTCCCCGAATTCTATTCTATAGGAGTCCACATGTGCAGTTCTGGCCCTCTCTACACAGGAGTTTTCCTTGGAGCTGCACCCGCCAGTCCAAAAGCAGGCTTGGGGCTCATCCTGGGGCTTATGCCTGGGATCCAAAGGCTAGGATGATGGGGTAGGTTCCCTCAGGTGGCACCTGGGGACCTGTTTCTTTTTGCAGTATGTTGTGGACTGTGACAAGATCCCATCCCTGCCCATCTTCACTTTCATCATCAACGATGAGCTGTTCCCTCTGCCACCTGCTATATACACCTTAAATGTAAGTCCTGGTCCCTGCAGGCTAAGCCACCATGATTAGGGGTGGGAGGAAAGAGTGTGCCAGAAATGCTCAGCCTCCTTACCTTTTGCCATTTCTTGACTCTTTGCAACACTGATTCATTTTACCAATTCATTAATTCTAAACCCCATTCTTTGGAACAAGGCTATGAAATAGAAAAGTGTCATCTATTATCAATTAATGTTAAATAGTGGGGAGAGACACCAGGTTCTTTGCTGAGCCTGTGCAAGACCCTTCATCCCACTTATTTACCACAATGTTTGATGAGAAAGCTACTCATTTCTGTTTTATAAATGAAAACTTGGAGGCTCAGAGAGGTTAAGTAACTGACTCAGAGCTACACAGCTAGTTAGGGTAAAAGCTAAGGTTTGAATCCAAGTTCTCCTGGCTGCAAGGAGACCACCATGCTGATCTGCTCCAAACTGATAGCAGAAGGGAGGCCTATGGGAAGAAAAGTTTCTCACCATGGGGAGAAGAGACCCTGCAGAAGACCACTGCAGCCTGAATTTGCCTGTTTCAGAAATCCCTCCCATCAGTCCCTGTTCTGGTGGCTCAGTTGGCCTACGAACCCTCAAGGGCAGAGACCTTGGCTCACTTATTTCTGCATTTGTACTTCTGGCCCAGTGTTCAGGCCTGAGTGGTGCCCAGCTAATGTGTGAGCAAATGAATGAATGCTGACTTTCTGTGTTGAGCAGAACCAGGGCCACTGCACAGTGGGAATTGAGGCTACCTACCTGACGGCTCCGTCCAACCAGTCCCTGTGGATCCTCGGGGATGTCTTTCTTAGGGCCTACTACTCTGTCTACGACATGGCCAACAACATGGTGGGCTTTGCTGCTGCAGTTTAGACTTGCTGCATGGACATGTGGGTTCCCTTCCCTCTCTTGGCCTTGCACCCTGTAGCAGGGTTCTCTCTGTGCGTCCCCTCTGGATTCAGCCTTCCTTTTTTGGACTCTGGACTTTGTCTAATAATAAATAGTTCTTCTTTATGTTGGCTAGCCTGTTTCTTGTTGGAGGGGAGTTGTGGCCGTAAGGTGTTTCTAGTCTCAGGGAAATGGGAGAATGAGAGTCAGGGGCAAATCTGACATTGATGGATGCTCTCCATGAATGATTAGGAGGTTTCTGGGTGGGTCATGGAGATTCTAAGAGAAATGGGCTGTAAAGCATGGTTTAGAATGGGCTCTATACTCCTCAGAGCTTACAGTCATTCAAACCTTCCCTTTGCTCCCATCTCTGCCCTTGGAGAGGGAAAACAGTGGAAATGGCATCATGGGGGATAGGCAAAGGAGCCCTACTCTAACAACCTGAAATGCTCTGCTGATCCAATTTACCAAATTACCACCAGAATCACCCCAGGGATATCAGGACCCATAAACAGGTCCATTAGCAGTGTGATTAATGGTGTGACACACCTCAGATTTAGGCATCCATCCCCTCACCTGCTGATCTAGTTTGGACTAGTAGTTTCTGAGGAATGCTGGATGCCTATGTGTGCTTGTTAAAGTCATAGGATCCTTTGGGAGGGGAGGGCAATATTTCCAGAAAATATTTCCAGGAGGGTTTCAGGAGGCAGGAGCTAAGTTAGGCTGATTGTATTTTTACCCAGATTCTTATGTCCCAGGACCTGTATTTGAAGGAGGGCTGGCCCTCAGCTGTGGACAAGAGGGTTAGCTACTTCAGTCACATACAATCAAGCCAACTTGCTTTAACCAACTCAGCAAGAGGGTCTTGTTCCTCTAGACTTCATCCTTGTCTTTCTTAGTATCCTCCTAGCAAAATATCCAGAAACCTGAGGAAACGTGGCAGGTGGGGGAGGAGGAAGGGAGGGGAGGAAGCAGAGAATGATGTCTCAATACCCTGTTAACTTCCATCGGGGAAGGTTGTATGAAACGACATCATGTCCAGCAACATGGTGGTGGATAAGAGTTCAAGCTGTTAGGGGAGTATAAAAGGAAAACCCATAATGGGCGGGCAGGCTCCATTCTGGACATATTTTTACTCTGTCCTTCTCTAGGCTGAGCACAGCCTTGCCCCTTATGCTCAGGGGGAGGAATAAAAGTGTAAGATACAGTTCCTGCACCCCACTCCAAACCAGGAGGGAAACTAGGGCCACCAGAGGAGTTTCTATGGCAATGGCAGTCACCTGGGAGCCTACATCTTTGCAAGACTGCCAGAAATACAGCTTGTTATAGGCCCCTCCTTGAGGGTCAGACCACAGCATATATAGTAAGCCTTAGTTCGGGACATTACTAACTGAGGGGGGAAAAATTGCAAAGAGGCAGAAGAGGAACAAAGATTCCAAGTCAAATGCCAAATCCCTGTAGGCCTTCGCTCGCGGGACTACAACTTCCGGTGTGCCTAGCGGGGCCACACGGAGGACTACACTTCCCAGCGTGCTCCGCGGCAGGCCCGTCGGGTGTGGGGCGGGGCTGGGCGCAGCGGATGCTGCCCTCTGTCGGGCGCGGAGGGAAGTGATCGCGGAGTGACAGCCGGAGCCCTGGCGCCCGGCGCGGGGCTCGGTGACAGCGGAGGCGGCGGCCGCGGGCGGGACTCAGGGAGCGGCGGCGGCGCCGATAGCTGCGGGAAGGGCGGACGGGGCGGGCCTCCCTGGTGGCGTGGAGTCGGAGCAGCCCGGGAGCGGGTGGCGGGCGCAGCTCGCAGGCCGGGCACCCAAACTTGGGACAAGTTGCTGGAGCCGCGGGGCGCGGGCGGCGGACGGATTGACCTTCAGAGTGAGGTGAGCGGGACCGAGGGGCAAGGGGCGCACGGAGGGCCTGGGACATCAGCCCCAGGTCTTCTGCCCCTATCCCGTGGGTCCCCAACACAGGTGGGTAGGTGGGGGATGCCAGCAGGAGAGGGAGCAGGACCGTGTGCGCCGCCACCCGCCCGGTAGTCCATCCAATCCTGGTCGCCCAGCGCGTGGCCGGAGCGGCGCTGCTAGTCCAGCCGAGGAGCCCCTGCGGCCCCTCCCTTCAGGCCGGGCCGGGGGCGGCTTCTCCGCTACCTTATGTAACCGGGCGGGAGGGGCGGGGGCGGGCATGGGCCTTCCCGGCTGGGAACCTGGGAGTCGAAGGGGCGGGAGGCGTGAGAGTGAACTCGCAAGAAGTTTCAGGGACGCGTGGGCCCTGCGCCCACTCCCTCCGCACAGGACGCTGCTGAGGCGGGTGATGCTGGGGAGGGGGTCGGAGTTAGGGGAGGTATTCAGGGGCCGAGTCCGACCCGGCCCGGATGGTCCCCGGGAGTGGGAGGGCCGGAGCAGCGCCACGCCCCAGGGGCTGGGCTGCTGGGGGGGGCGGGTGGAAGTACCATCTCTCCCTCCCTTCTCCTCCCTTCCTACAGCTCTGCGTCTGGAAGAAGCCGTCCTTACCCCTGTGCCTCTAGTGTCCCTGGGTAGTCTTTTTCACCCCCGGTAACACTAACTCCAGAGCACCCTCCGCGCTCCCAGCTTTCTGCTCCCCCCAGCGCTCCCTGCCGTAGTCCGATCCCTGAGTTTCCCGCTCCCCCTCTCGGTCGGGAATCCCGGAAAACACTTCCCTTCCCCCTAACCCCCGAGTCCGCGCCGCCCACCCGCGGGCTGTCCAGAACCCTCGCCCCCCCTCCCCCCGCTCTCCCAGCCCTCAGCGCTCCTTGGCCCCCCCCTCCGCGTACTCCATCAGCTACCGGGCCCCGCGTCTACGCGCGCCTCCTCCAAGAGAGCCGGCAGATGCTGGCTGGGTCCCCGCCCTCGGCCCCCTCCCCGCGCAGGGCTCTGGCTTCACGCACGGCTGCTTTGAGCTGCTCCGGGCTGCGCGAGCAGGTTCGCGCCGCAGCCGCCTGGCGCGCCCTAGTCCCGCGCCCTGGGGGAGGAAGGGAGGGTGCCCCGGGCGGGGCTGGTTCCTGCTCTGCTGGGTCCCCGCATTCCGTTCTCCGCCGGCCCACACCGCCGCGGCTTTCGCCGAACCCCTGTCAGCTCTAGCCGCCGTTCTCGACCCTGTCTGGTATGGGAACGGTTCATCACGTAGTCTCTGGATTAAACTTGAGCGCAGTTCTTGGCTTAGCGCTCGGGGACGAAGTGTAGGTTAATTACAGCCCGGCTCCCACCCTCCTCAAGTGAGGGGGTGCTTTATCTAACAGGGAAGGGGACAAGCCCGATGCAGGTCCCCAGTGACGCCTCTAGGGCGTAGCCTCAGGCCCCTGCACCCACCCTGGCCGAGATTCCACTGGCCCAGACCTGGCATCTTGGGCTATTGGGGGTGAGTTGGGGGACTAGTCGCTGGTTTCCTTTCAGGTGACCAGGTGCTGATGTGCTCAGTTCAGAATGCAGTTCTTGGTGCCCTGCCTGGGAGACAGCCCCAGGCCCTCCCTCAAGGGAGCCCACAGTTTGGGCAGAGACAGTCCGCAGTAGTTACTGGCTGGCCTGGAGAGGCAGTGGAAAAGGAATGGAAGGGGAAGGGTCGGCTACCTTAGGAGCTCTGCCAGTAGTCTGATGGTATGCTCTTACCATGCCGCAGTTTCCCCAGCCCCAAGAAAATTTGCAACTCACTTGGCCCTCTACTTTTTGCCAGCCGCCTGGCTGCTGGGACAGGGAGAGCTGGGAACCTGAGGGTGTAAATGAAGGGCAGGGCTGTTTGGGGTGGCTCCATGCTCCAAGAGCCTGTGTTGCTTAAACAGCTCTGGAGGCGGGTTCCAGCTGCAGTGTTATGCTGTGTTCACCTCAGCTCCTTGAGGTGCAGCCAAGTGAGGACACAGCTGTCTTGGTTCTGGGTCCCATGGAAGGGGTACAGGGGATGGGGCAGGGGCCAGCTTAGGTAAGCATGGAATCCAGGAAGAGCCATCTGGGCTTTTGAGGGCTTGGTGACTCAGAGGGGGGGGCAACGGTTGACCAGGGCAGGCAGGAGCCCATCCAGGGTTCCAGGATAATGGTGGTGTCATTGCCTGCACCCATGGGCATCAGGCCTCCTAAGCCTGCTTCTGGGAAGCTGGATAGTAGGTGGGAGGGGACTCCCACCCCTCAGGCCTGTCTGCCCTTTGAGGGTCTGGCTTCTGGCCCTGATCCCTCCTGGGCTCTGTTTATGGCTATAATTGCATCATTAGCGGAGTTTATAGAGTTACTTAGCACCTGCCCCCACAGGGAGTGGCCCAGCCACCCCCTGGCTTCTGTCTCTTCCTTTTCAAAGTCAACTCAGTTTCTGCCAGCAGCAGGGGTTTCCCCAACCACCCAACCACAGCTGTCTGTCATGAAAGCCAGGTTGAGCCTTTGTCCTGGGGATGGAGGGCAGTCAGCACTTGGGGCCCTGCTGGGGCTGCCCTGGAGATGACTGTGGAAATTGGGTTGGCCTCCTCTGACCAGAGGGAGGGAGTTCAGGGTACCCAGAGCTGCCAGAAATGTCCACATCACACTCCGCAATGAGCGTGTGTACACACCGTTCTGTGTATATCCTCTTCTGAAAGAGGGAGATCAAAGCGCACACAGAAGGCTGTTGTGAGGATTAAGGGAGGAGCAGTTCCTGCTACATGGTGAGTATGTGATGTTGCTCTTTGGGTCAGTGTGGGGTTTGTGTAATGGGTGTGAGTTTGTATGTGTAGGTGTGAGATTATAGGTATCTAGGTCCGTGTGAATACATGACTTTTGTATATGTGTGTCTATAAGACAATAACAATAATACATTGTTATAGTAATAGAATGTCATCTCTTTATTCTGTACTAGAACAATAGTATAATAAAAATTTATCATGCAGTAGTTGCCAACATTCATTGTGTGTTTACTCTTTAGAGTGAGGTAGGAATTATTGTTTTCATTATACTGATTCAGAGAAGTTAAGCAAGTTGCTTAAAGTCACACAGCCTAGCAGTGTCAGGACTAGGATTCTAACTCAAGTCCGCTTGACTCCAAAATCCATGTTCTCAATACCTAAAGAAGACCACTTCAGGATTTCTGAGGAGTTATCTCTTAAAAAGTGGGAGTATGGTGGCCTGGGGACCTTCTTTTCTCTATCCAGGATTTCTTGCCCTAAGCAGTGTGGGAACTTGTTGAGACTCCTGCCCTAGAACCACACCTGTCTCCTGGCCTTTCTTCTGAGTTGCCAGGCTGAGTGACCAAGGGAACCCTGATTGGAACCTGTCTTGACTGGCTAGAGGAGGAGATGGGTCCAGACAAGGCTTCCTGGGTGCTCAGGAAGGAAAAGGAGCAGCCTCACTGACAGCCTTCTGGGAACTCACATCCAGCGACTCACAGTGAAGCTCTGAGCAGTGCTTGCTTAGTCAGATGTGGAGAAAAGGCTGTGGAGACTGTTGGGTGAGAATGGGATGGCCATGAAAGTCCTGAGAGTGCTGGACTGGGGATGGAGAGACCCCACTCTGCCTATGACCAGTTGTGTGGCTGGGGCAGGTTACTGCTTTGTTCAGCCTGTTTTCAGGATCCTGAAGTCCCCAGAATCAAGCTCTAGCTAAAGGCTGGCCCTGGTGGAGCAACAAGGCAGTTTTTCTTGGGATGTAGCCATAGCCACCATGTATTGAGCACTGGGCCAGGGCACCCTGGTCAGGGGGTTGTTGACAGCATGGGCTCTGGGGCTAGGCCAGCTGGCTTGGAGTCCCAGCTCTGCTGCTTAATACTGCATGAGCCTAGGCATGCTGCTTAACCCTCATGTGCCTCAGTTTCCACACTTAAAGAGTGAGGGTTATCGTAGCACCTATGAATTAGTTGCATGAGGGCTGAGCGTGTCGGTGCATGTGCAGCTCTGAGAATATGAGTGCAATTAGCTCATAACTCATGTATTTCTTTATTTTTCCTTTTCAAGTGAGGAAATAGAGGCATAGAGGGCTTCAGGAAAGGAATAAAGACCTTGGGTTGCAAACAGCATTCCCATGTGTCTAATATCCTCTAATGTCATACCTTAAGTATGGCAGTGGCCCTGCTCCCTGCTGCTCCCTGTTGTGCCACACCCAGCCTGGTCTCCTCACTTAACATGACAGTGGAGAAGATTTGGCAATGTTTGCAGCATCTCTATCACCCCTGCCCCGCCCCTTTGGTCTCTGTGGGTAGTATCTGGCTGGGCCCCTCACCACCCACTTCTAGCTGCAGCTCTCCCCTGCCCTCCTGATGCCTGCCCCTCTCCCACTCTGTGCCAGAGATATGGATCCCCTTGTCTGGAATGTCACTGAGGGTAGAGATGAAATCTTAGTGATAGAGTAGGGTCTGGGATTTATGGTGCACATAGGAAATGCTTTGCTGTGGAGTGGTGGGGCAGTGGCTAAGAGCAGAGGGTAGCTGAGAAGGGCAGGGACAACAGGCAAGTACATCAGTGACTTTCTTTCCTGGCTTTTAAGTGGGCCTAAGGAGGAGAAGAAATGAAGTCTGGCCACCCCCGTCTCCTGTCCAGCTTTCTTTGGGGCAGGCCATCTTATTTGCTTTCATACATACAGCCGAGGTCCCAAAGTGAGATGTGATGCCACAGGGATTCATCCAGGAATTCCACCTGAGTCTTCATCCAGAAAGTCAGAGTCCATGTTTCTCCCCTTCCTTACTCCCTCCCCTTAACCCAAATCTTCCTATCAAGGCACAGCTTTCCAGGAGACCAGGGGGATTGTTCTTACTGCAGCCTGGCTGGATATCATGATCACCTAGGGAGCTCTTAAAAAATATAGTTGCATCTGAACCTTGGGGAGAGGAGCTTTAGGCATTAGTATTTTAAATTTCCCAGATGGTTCTAATGCCCTTTCTCTAGGGCAATAGTTCTCAAATTTGAAGATGAATCAGAATCCCCTGGGAGAATGTTAAAACACAGATTTCTGGGTCCTCCTCCCAGGTTTCTGATTGAGTAGACCTGCAACTTCCAGGAGGTCTGGAATTTGAATTTCTGACAAGTCATCAGGTGATGATGCTAATGCCATCTGTCCCCAGAGCACACTTTGAGAATCAGTGTCTTAGAGGCCTCCTGCTTTGCAGCTACTCTGACTGCTTTGAATCTTTTAGGCCTGTCTCCTTATCAAAGGCAGGGATTCCCAGGGATAGGGACCACTTCTGACATCATCGAGTTGTCCCCTTCAGTCAGTCCTCCCTCCTCCCTCCACCTTCTGCCCCACTTCCCGTTAAACTGACCTCTGTTCAGCCTTACAGTTCTTTGTCTTGCTCCCTGGGACAAGTACTTAAATACATGCTGGGTGATTAAGGCAAGATGAGGTGGACAAACGAGAATAACAGTAGCTGAGAGTCACTGGAACACAGGGCAGGGTCTGAAGCTGCTGTGGAGGTACCTGAAGCTAAAGTAGCATTGTTAGAATAAGGGAGGCGGTGGCCAAAGTGGACCTGTACCTTGTTCAATGGAGGCTGTCGAAAGGCCCATCAAGTTATTTTACTTTTCCACCCAATGGAGGGCAAGTATTTGATTATGGTTCAAATCATATTTCTTTTTTTGGCTGGGGCTGGGTTTGAACCCGCCACCTCCGGGAGATGGTGCCCATGCCCTACTCTTTTGAGCCACTATTTCTTAATAGTAAAAATGATGAGGCACACACAAAAAGAAGGTATTCTAAAAAAAAAAAAAGAAGAAGAAGAAGGTATTCTTTTTTCCTTTCCTTGCTCAGATCTGAGATTTGGGAGGGCAGCTAGAGGGTCCCTGCTGGTGTCTTCATCATCATCTAGGAGGTCCTGGGCTTTGAAGTAACTGCTAGTCGTAAGAACCTGGGAGCTCACCCCTGGAGGTGTGGGGGGTAGAGTTGCCTTTGGAAACTGGAGGAAATTGGGGGGAAGCCAGTAGAGGCAAGAAGAGGTTGTGGCAGGCCCTTCAACCCTGGGGGAGATGGGCCTGGAGTCTGAGGTGGTCAGTTGACAGGTGAGTGGGAGGTTCCCATGTTAGCACTCTGAGGACAGGGGCTTGGTCTGCTTTGTTCCATGCCATGTCCCTAGTGCCTGGAAGGGAGCTTCACGTACAGTGGCTATCAGTGTATCGTTGTGGAATGAATTGAGCCCCCATCATGTGCCCAGAAATGAGGACACAAAAAAGTGCTTTACCCCTAGTCTCTACCCTGCCGGCGCTTCACCACCTAATACCCAGGGATGTTGTACACAGCTCGAAAAGGCCCTGAGCTGTCTGCCTTGTCCTCCCCCCCAGTTCTGCCAGTGGGGCTGTGGGTGGGGCTCCGATTTGTTTTCTCCTGTTTGCCAAGGGAAGTCACAGCCTGTCCTTTGCCTTGTTTATAATTGGTTTGGGGACAGCACCTGCCCCAGCCCCCCACAGTTCCTGAGGGGTGTGGAGTGGCCAGGAGGTGACACACTATACCATCTACCCCCTGCTGCTTCTTGTTCCCTCCCGGCTCTAGCCAGGTGTACCCAGCTGCCCTGCCAAGATGGGTCTGGCTAGCTTTGCTTCAGGCCAATTGGAGCTGTTGGGCTGGGGGCCTTGGAGGGTAGCTGGTACTGCCCTCATGTGGTTGAGAGGTGGGGATCAAGGCCAGGGACCAGCAACCCATGGCCTCAGTGCCATTCGGGTTAGCAGACATGTCCTGAGCACTTTATGGGGTACCTGGCACAGCTGGCCATGCAAGTAGGTGAGAACAAGAACATTGCTTCTCCCTCAGGTAGTTAATGGCCTAGCCAGGTTGTCTCAGTAATAGCAGAGGACAGAGGAAGGCAGAATGGAAGATAGTATGGAATCCTATACTAGATGAACATGAACATGCCAGCATTTGGCTCTTTGCTTGCCTCTTGCTAGCACAGAATCCTTCAGTCAGTTTCAGCTGTCAGCCCCTTCCCCATGTAGGCCCCAGAAAGGGCAGCTCTATTGCTCCCTGGTCCTTCCACCTTGGGGTCACCTCTGAGGGCCTAGGAAGTTTCCTTTCTGGACAAGTCCTTCCTTCCTAGAGGATTAGAGACTGCTGAGTGCCATGAGAAGCCCTGAGCCTCCCACCTGCCATGTGGAAGCCCTGGGGCCTTGGGAGATTGTGGTGCTTAATTGGGCCCACCAACTCAGGCCTCTGTTTCTGCCTATTGCTGAGCCCCCAGACTTGAGCTTGAAACCTGGGGACAGTGCTTCTGCTCCCCCACCTCTAGCACCTTCTTGCTTCCCCAAATCTACTTCCACAGTATCTGGAGCATCGGCCCCTCACTGTGTGCATGTCTCTCTCTCTCTCCTTCTGTCTCCCATTCTCTCTATCCTCTTCATTCCATTTTCTTTTTCTTTCTTCCTTTTTTTTGGAGACAGTCTCACTATGTCACTCTTGGTAGAGTGCTGTGGCGTCACAGCTCACAGCAACCTCAAACTCTTGGTCTTAAGCCATTCTCTTGCCTCAGCTTCCCAAGTAGCTGGGACTACAGACTCCCACCACCATACCCGGCTACTTTTTTGTTGCAGTTCTCATTGTTGTTTAGCAGGCCCTGGCCAGGTTTGAACCTGCCAACTTCGGGGTATGTGGCTGGTGCCTTAACCACTGAGCTACAGGTGCCGAGCCCTCTTCATTCCATTTTCGGCCTCCTTCCTTCATTTAATGGAGTGGTTACCAAGGCCCACCCCAGTACCTTCCCCAGAGGGAGCCTTCAAGTCCTGCTGTAAGGGTCCCAGAGGAACCGCATTGGGTGGAGTGAGGTGGATATGAAGGTCTTTGGCCAGGCAGGGGTGTGTGGTAGCTGGGATATCTCCAGCAGAATGAGACATAGCTAGAGGCTATGTCGACTGGCTTCTGTGGAGTGAGGGGCAGCCAACAACCTGGGCCAGCTGGGGGACAGAGCCCCTCCCTGGACAGCCCCAAGCATCATCAGATAGATACTCCAGGCCTGTGACCAACTATAGGTCATCATCCAGTTCTGTAGACCTAATTATAGTATTTTTCAAAGCCAGGTGTGAGAAGAAAATATTAGAACTTTTATTTCTATTTATATCTCATCCTTTTCTCTCTTTGATATTGTGAAATATGGCACAGTTGCTGAAAAGACCATATATATATATAGTAGTAAATAATTATAAAAGCGAGCCACCAACCATCCAGATGAATAAACATAATATAGCTTGTACTTCAAAGTCAACTTGTGTGTCCCCCTGCTCCAGAAGTAACCATTACCCTGACTTTTATGATAATCAGCTCTCCTTGATCTTTTTATCATGTAACCCAACCTCTTATGTCCATATCCCTTAGCAGTAGAGTTTAGTTTTGCTGGCTTTGAACTTAATAGAGATGGAATGACAGTGGACATGTTCTCTTATGTCATGTTTTCCCATCCAACAGTTTATCTGTGAGGTTTCTTCATGTCACGTGGAGCTGTGGTATGTTCATTTTTGTTTTCATTGCTGTATAGTATCCATTCTGCTACTCCTGGACATTGGGTTGCTTCCCACTTTTTAGCTCTAACAAGTATGCTGTAAGAGTAGCCTTATGTGTGCTCCCTAGTGCATTGGTGCATGAATTTCTTCCAAGCACGTATAACCTGGAGTGCAACTGCTAGAGCAAAGGGCGTGCAATGCATATTTCAGCTTTAGTAAATATTTTGTTAAGTGGTTATACCAATTTACTCCTTGCTGGTGACAACATAGAGTTCCTGTTGCTCCATGTCTTTGTCAACATTTGGTATCATTAAACTATGTAACTTCTTACCATGCTGGTGAGTGTGTAACAACAGTACCTCGTCATGATTTTCATCTTCCTTCTTTTTCATGATCTATTTCATGTGTGTTTGCTAACAGGCACAATATATTCCTGCACTAGTGTCTATATAAGCACTTTAGGAGGGAAGAATCATGTCTTGAGGATGCTCAGATTTTTTATTGATAGGAGCGTACAATCAAACTAGTTGAAAGGCCATTCATTGTAATATTGAATGCTAGGAAGGGGGCTGGTGTGTAGCTTAGGAGAAGGAGGGTGATATTGGATCTTCAGAGGAGACCTCTAAGTGGCAGTGCCTGTCAGGGGGGCAGCCTTTTCCAGAGGGTAGTGAGCCCTCAGTACCCCCTACCCTTCGAGTCCACCTGTCTAGCTCATCGGCTGGGGAGAAGGGGAGATAGAAGGGCTAGAGCCCTCAGAGAGTGTACCCTTCAATTTAGAATTGTCAGGTGCCGGTCTTTTCTAGGTGCTTCTAGGGCAGTGGTTCTTAACTGGGATTTTGTCCCCCCAGGGGACATTTGCCACTGTCTAATGACATTGGTCGGGGATACTACTAGACATCCTAATATGCACAGACAGCCCACAACAAATAATTACCTGGCCCTGGGTGTCAGTGGCGTTGAGGTTGAGAAACTCTGATCTAAGAAAAGAGCCAGGGTTGGGCGAGGTGGCTCATGCCTGTAATCCTAGTACTCTGGGAGGCTGAGGCGGGTGGATCACCTGAGCTCACAAGTTCAAGACCAGCCTGAGCTAGAGCGAGATCTCATCTCTTAAAAAAAAAAAATGTCTCGGCACCTGTGGCTCAAGCGGCTAAGGCACCAGCCACATACACCTGAGCTGGCGGGTTTGAATCCAGCCTGGGCCCACCAAACAACAATGATGGCTGCAACCAAAAAATAGCCAGGCGTTGTGGTGGGTGCCTGTAGTCCCAGCTACTTGGGAGGCAGAGGTAGGAGAATTGCTTGAGCCCAGGAGTTGGAGGTTGCTGTGAGCTGTGATGCCATGGCATTCTACCAAGGGCGACAGTTTGAGGCTCTGTTTAAAAAAAAAAAAAAAATTAGCTGAGTGTTGTGGCGGGCACCTATAGTCCCAGCTACTCAGGAGGCTGAGGCAAGAGAATTGCTTGAGCCCAAGAATTGGAGGTTGCTATGAGCTATGATACTATGGCACTCTACTAGGAGTTACAAAGTGAGACTCTCTCTCAAAACAAAAAACAAAACAGCCAGGCAACTGCGATTTGCCATAAACTTGCTGTATGACCTCAGGGAAGTCACTTAAGTGTGCTGAATCTCAGTCTCATCATCTGAAAAATGAGAGTATCAAGGGTTCCTGCCCTTCCCCTCCATGGGGCTGTTGTCTGGATGGGGGAGATGGTGCGTACACAGGCATTTGGGGCAGCAGTCCTGTAAAGGAGCTTGTGGTTGTTGCATTCCAGTGGAGGCAGGGCTTTCCAGCTTTGGCCCTTCTTCTTTGACTGTGTCCTCTGTCCACTGAGCTGGAGGCATCAGGTGACCATCTGTGAGCCTCAGTCCTGGTTCATGTGGTTCCCCCATAGCCCTGAGGGCCCCAGCCTTTTGATGAGGGCTGCAGAAATGAGGGGCTGTCTGGGAGCCCTGGGGCCCAAGACAAAAGCATTTCTGACTTTGTCCTTAGCTGGATGGGAGTCCAAGGTTGTGGGGGTGATAAGAAGTGTTTATCATGTTCCTTATCTGAGGCCCCATTGTGGGTCCAAGGTAGAGAGGGGTGGGAGCCAGAGGTCATTCTTAGGGGCTCTGCACAGCCGGCCAGGCTCCTACTCATCCTTTGTGTCCTTCCAGAGTTCGCTATCCCAGGGAGGGCCCAGTTTGGGGTCAGAGTCTGGGCTTCTTTTCCAGGCTCACCTCACCTTGTTGGCATCTCTTACCTTTTCCAGGAGCCATGGTCACCTAATCTCTCTGCTACACTCTTCCTTCCTGAAGCATGCTCGCAGAAGGGCCCATAAACTCATCCACCCTGGGATGTAGATAACAGCTGCCCACCTTTCTTGACAGGACATATTTACTCATCAAAGATGAAGATTCCCTCAGCTACCAGAAAGGAGCACTGAGTAAAATGTCTGTTAGGAATAAATACTATAGGGGGTCTGAAGAACCCCTGGAACTGTATGAGGAACAAGAACATTTCCCACAAGTGAGAAATACATGGTGCCTCTTTTTCCCAGAGCTTCCCAGTATTGTGCTTGGTCTCAGGGTTCATTTCAAGGTGGGCTACAGTAAAACTTCAAACTGGGTGTTTGGAGGCCCTGGTAAGGCCCCAGGCCAGGGTGGCAGGTATGTGGTCAGTCAAACAGGTCATGAACTATAGGGCTGCTATCTAAAAGGGCATGAGTCTCTGGGAGGGCCTGACAGGAGGCCTGGGCTAGGGTTAGACCTGCACTGGACCTGGTGGGATTCTGACTCCAGTGACATTCTTGTCCCCTCTTCACCTTGGTGTCTGAGGCCCTCTGAGGCCAGGCCGGGTGGGGGATGCTGGGAGAGGCTCTGTCTGGGGGGACAGAAGAGTAGCATAGGTGGCCTGGCACCCTGGTGGGTAAGATTGGAGCAGTCTGCATTGGGTAGGCTTGTGGTGTTTGTGAGAGGCCTTTGGGCCTGTGGTTCCCCTGTGCTGTGAGTAATCCTCGGCCGCATTTGCAGCTCCCAGGGGATTGTGCAACTTCCTCTCAGGCTGAGGTGCATGGGGGGTGGGTGAGAAACAGTGCTGGGGAAAATGAGGAAGCTGGGGCTGGTGCTCTGGTGGGGGCACGGCCCTGGGCTCTGGCCCCCGGAGGAGTTAAGCATTCCAGGGGGCCTCCTTCTGGGGGCTGCCCTCTCCCAGGTATGAGGGTGAGCGTGTGTGCATTTTTGCATGTTTATGGTGTCTTTAGGGAGGTGAGTGAGTGGGACGTGGCCTCTCAGGCTGCACTTGCATCCGATATCTTTTGAAGAGGGGCAGGGAAGGGTTGAGCAGGGCCAGAACAGGAAGGATGGGGAAGCAGGTAGCCCGGGAGAAGCACCCTGCCAGGCTCAGGGAGGAGCATGGGACAGTGGGAAGCACGTTACCAGGTTCTGGTGAGAAGGTCATGGGCATGGTGTATTTAGTGCAGCACCAGCACAGCAAACACCCATTCACATCAGGGGCTGGGGGCATATACCCTGTGTATCTGTCCACATGTGTCTTTCAACCTTTTTTATCTCATGGCACACTTGAACCTGTAGTTAAACTTCCAAGGCACACTTAAATTTATGTTGATCAAATAAAAAAGTAAAAAAAAAAAAGAATATACTTACTGTGCTTTGAACTTCTTTCACAAATAAGATTTTTGATTTTTGTGGCACACCAGTTGAAAACCACTGGTCTACCTGCTGTGCAGCCACATGATCTGGGCAAGTGACCTATCCTCTGGTGTCTCTGTTTCCTTATCTGCAAAACAGAGATGGCAATTATTGAGCCCACTTCACGTGTTCATTCTGAGGATTAAAAGGCTTTACTCATTGCTGGGAGCAGTGGCTCACACCAGTAACCCTGGCACTCCGGGAGGCCAAGGTGGGAAGATTTCTTGAGCTCAGGAGTTCAAGACCAGCCTGAGCAAGAGTAAGACTCCATCTCTACTGAAAAATAGAAAAAACTAGCTGGGTATGGTGGTGGGCACCTGTAGTCCCAGCTACCCAGGAGACTGAGACAGGAGGATCACTTGAACCCAAGAGTTTGAGGTTGCTGTGAGCTAGGCTGAAGTCACAGAGCTCTACCTGAGGTGACAGAGGGAAATTCTATCTCAAAAAAAAAAAAGACTTATGTGACGTGCTCGGAACAGAGCCTGGCAGCCACTAAGTAAGCACTCTGCACAGGTTAACATTTTACCTGTACATAGTATTTTGTGTGCAGACAGCAAAAAACCACCCAGGGCTCCTGGTGATTATTTTCGATGGAGGAGATTTGTGTTGGAACTGAAAATAATATTAACAGCAAGAGCTCATGTTTACTCGGCCTTATGCCATGTCAGGTGCTGTGCCAAATGCTGTACCTACACCAGCTCCTTGGCCCTCACGGTCACTCTGTTTGGAAGATGCTATTATCACCCGCATTTTATAGATGGGGATGTGGAGGCACAGAGGGCTCCAGTGACCTGCCCCAGGACAGTGATGTCAGTGAGGCAGGGATGGGCAGAATTGTCTACCCATCCCTACCCCTTCTCTGGGTTCAACTAGAGATGGGTGTGTGGGGAGGAGATAGCAAGGCCTGCTGTGAGGGATGTGAGGGCTGGCCTTGCAGCCTGTGGGCTCTGGCCAAGGAGACGTGTCTTCTGTCTGTCCCATCTTCAATCATGTACTCAACAGATAAAAGGAGTTAATACAGGGAATGGTTTTGTAGTAGTTAGGGTGCAGGAGTGGACTTCCGTGGAGGCTCCCTGGCAGTGTGTTGTCTTGAGAGAACGGGTTATCCAGGTGTGGTGGCTCCCACTTGTAATCCCAGAACTCTGGGAGGCCAATCCTTAGCAAGTTGGCTGCCTTGTCTGTGGGTCAGCAGAGGTAGGGGATGGGGTGGTCAGGCAGAAATGTGTTGGGTGGGAGTGGTGAGGGGAAACAAAGCCTGGGGTGTGTGACTTGCTTAGGGTCTGGAGGCTAGAGAGCCACCTGGGAGGATGGGAGGCTCCCCGCTAGCGGGTGCCATGCTAGCTAAAGCAGAGGGTTGGGTGAGGGTTATCTGAGGGCACTGGGTGAGATCTGTGCCTGCCTCCTGTGGCTGGAGTGGGGTAAGGTAGCAGAGGACTCAGTCTTACTAATACTTGCCCCCCAACTCCCAAGATCTGCAGGGACATGAGTTGGACCAGGGCCCATGGCCCAGCCATTTCTTCTTCTTGCCTTGGTTCCTGGGAGCTCCTGAGCTTTCTCCCCCATCTGCAGCCCCCGTTGGGTGTGGTGGGCCTGGCCTGGGACCTGGCTCTCAACTTGGACCCTGGTCCAGAAGCCAGAAGCCTTTCTACCATTGAGAACCTTATCTTGACAAGTGCATGGTCCAGTCAGGGCCTCAGTTTCTCCATCTGTAAAGTGGGCATACTAAGCCATAAGCAGCCAGACTCCTGAGTAGTGATGCCCATCTTGTGACCTAATGTGGATGAAGTGGCTATAGGAAGTGTGGAGTGCTCTGGGGGTGTGGGGTGGAGTTATTATTGTTGTCTCTAAGGCTGGGAGGGCTGGGGAAGGTCATGAGGACATCAGCTGCCTGGCTAGAGAGCCCCCAGCCTCCTCACCCATGACCTAGGGCAGTGGGAGGAGTGGTAGAGGGAGGCCTGTGGCCCATGGCAGGCTGGGGATTTCTTGGTCTGAGCAGAGATGGCCTGGTAGGAACCTCAGAGAATAAGACCCTGGCCTGGCCTTGGTCTGGGAACCCCAACCCTCCCCCAATCTGCTTTCAATGATGTAGAAGCCCTGCTTTGGGGTCTGTGTTGCCTGATGGAGGGGTGATTTTGAGGAAGCTCTGGGTGGCTTCTAGCTTGTTGAACACAGAGCCCAGGGGCTTAGTGTGAGCTCCTACAGTAGAACGTGGTGTCTAATGATAGGCCACATGTATTGAGCACCTACTGGATGCCAGGCACTGTGCTAAGCACTTTTGTATGTTTGAAAATTTAATCTTCACAATAACCTAATACATAGTACAGGTCTTTTGTTATCCCATTTTACCAATGAGAAAACTGAGGCCCAGAGAGGTTAAGTCCCTCACCCAAGTTTACCTAGCTAGTGAGTGGCAGTACTGGGCCTAGGGAATGGGTTCTGGATTCAGACTGCCAGGGTTCACATCTGAGTGGTTCCTCTTAACTACCTAAGGGCCCTTGGACAGTGACTAAATCTCTCTGACTGTTAGTTTACTTCCTCTGTGCTTTCCTCGAAGGGTTGCTGTGAGATGGTGACTGTAAAGTGCCTAGTAAAGGGCCCAGAAAATGGGACCCTCTTCATCATCTTTCCTGCGCACAGCAATAATCTGCTGTGTGGCCCTCGGCTCCCAGTCTCCTCAGTTGTGTGAAGCTGGCCACTGACTTCCTCAGGGTTGGATTCCCAGGTGAATCCTGAGGAGGGCCTGCAGTGAAACAGAAACGCTAAACTGCTTGAACCCCAAGAGCTGCCAAGAGTTTTCAGGGCTTGCAGCTAACTGCAGATCTTGATGCGTTCTGTGTGGGTCAGTTTCAGGATCTCACATTTCTTGTTGATCCCTGCAGGTACTTCAATTGGTGATCCCAAATCTACTCCAGGGTCTCCCAGGGTATTTTCTGTGGAAGGGTTTGAGGGTCAAGCAGGTATGGGAGAGTGTGAGTCAAAAAAAAGAAAGGTAAAATAGGGCTGAGGGATTGGGGAGAGGAAGGTCAAAGGGTACAGAGCCTGAATTAGACACGAGTAGTTTTTTTCATTTTTTTTTTTTTTTTAGTGATAGTTCACAACAAGGTGACTATGGTATATAATAAGGTATTATACCTTATAAAATCACTAAGTAAATTTCGAATCCACCAAAAATGATGAATATTTGAGGTGATAGATATGTTAATTGGCTTGATTTAATTATTCCACATAGTATTCATAAGTCATAACATCATTTTGTATCCCATAAACATATTCAACTAAGGAAAATCCAAAATGGGTTTCTGGGCGGTGCCTAAGGCTCAGTGGGTAGGGCACCGGCCCCATATACTGAGGGTGGCGGGTTCAAACCCAGCCCGGGCCAAACTGCAACAAAAAAATAGCTGGGCGAGGGCGGTGCCTGTGGCTCAAAGGAGTAGGGCACTGACCCCATATGCTGGAGGTGGCAGGTTCAAACCCAGCCCTGGCCAAAAAAAAAAAAAAAAGAAAATTAAAAAAGAGAATAGTTGGGCATTGTAGTGGACGCCTGTGGTCCCAGCTACTCAGGAAGCTGAGGCAAGAGAATCGCCTAAGCCCAGGAGTTGGAGGTTGCTGTGAGCTGTGTGACGCCACGGCACTCTGTCGAGGGCGACAAAGTGAGACTCTGTCTCTAAAAAAAAAGAAAGAAAGAAAGAAAGAAAATCCAAAATGGGTTTCTTTGCTACAGGTCTTGCTAGAATCTTTGACATGCTAATATTCACCGGGCATGTCCAATGTGTGGTCATGATATACCCCAGGGTATCTCAAAGCCCTGGTGGTTAAAGCCTCATTTTCCAGATGGAGAGACAGAGAACTGGAGTGATGTCTAGGAAAGGATTTCCAGGTCATATGGTTACTTCTGACAGGGCTGGGACTGGACGCCGGTGCTTCTGACTCCATAGCCTGCGCTCTGCCTGGACACCTCCTCCTTTTCCTCCTTCTTTTGATCTTCTCAGAGGAATGTTGTGTGTAGTGCTGCTCCCTTCCTAAGCACTCCTTACCTTTTTCTGGCCCCCTCCCTCTGGCTCCCAACATTATAGGGTATCCTGTCCCTGCTGGGCATGGCTGAGGAGATGGAGCTGTGCCCAGTGGATGGCTTCTGGGAGATACTTCCCAGGCTGCTGGACAGCAGGAAGGCTGCATTCCAGCTGCAGGGCCCCTGGGATGTTAGTTCCATTTTCTGAGCTTAATCCCTACAACAGTGTGATGAAACTCATCATCCTGTCTGTCTTTTGGAATTACTGAGAACTTCAGCTCTGACATCATATGTAAATGTGCTGTATTAATTTTCAATCCATGTACAGATGTCCATGAGTCTAACCATTTCTGGGTAGGGGCAGATGAGGACCATGGAAACGTGAAGGAGAAAGAGGTGCCCTGGCCATGGGATCTGAGGTGGTTAGAACTCCTAAGTTCTGGTCCCTCCACATTTGATGTCTGCCTTTTAGTGTGTTTCCACCCGCCCCTCTCTGCTCTCAGTTCCCCTGTTGACCCCTGAGGAGGGCCAAACAGGCTGACTTTACGTACCCATTTCACAGACAAGACATGAGATAGAGCATGATTTTCAAATTGGAGATCTGATTTTCCTAGTTTCTGGGAGTTGGTGTTAGAGCTGGGAAAACCTCGAAACATCTTGGTGCCTCAGTTCAGCTCTGCCTTGCTCTGGGAGTTCCTGAAGCTCTGCCCACCCCTCTGATACCCCCGCCCTTCACAGAGGGAGGTTGCCCACTTGGCTTATGATGGGAATGCATGTGGGCATGCTGATGGAAACAGCAGGTAGCGTGGAAATACTTCCACTTTCTGCTAGCTGTGGGGGCTCCAAATGACAGGCCAGAGGGTAGGCCAGACTGGGTTAGGAGGGAGAAGGGGTGGTGCCTCCCTGATAGTCTTCTCTCCAGGAGGTCTGTTTGCCCAAGTTATTCATAGCCCTGACTCATTATAGTGTCTATTTTTAGACCTATTTCTAAGTGTTGCCAGCATCTGGTGCAGCCAGTGCTGAGGGAGATGGGGTTGGCAGGGGCGACCCCTTTGGGCATTTCTGAGGACTGGAGCCTCTGGCAGGAGAGCAAGGACAGAATATTCTACTTCCTGCACCTGCCACAACTTGAAGATGAGCATGCCATAGGTGTCCTATTCGTGCTTATGCACTGATTGCCCTCCTCATCCTTCCAGCTCTAGCTCCTATGAGGGATGGCATTACCATATAACTGGAGAGGATGGGCTACAGGTGTACATCAGATAGGCTTTCTTGAGTCCAATGCTTGGGGTCCAGTTGATCTCTAACCCCCTGCAGAGAGAGGCTTCAGAGGTGAAGGCAAGCCACAGTGGTTAGATGTGCAGGCTCTGCGTCCAGACGGCTTGGGATTGAGTCCTGGCTTTGCTACTTCCTAGCTGTGTGAACTTGAGCAACTCATCAACTTCTCTGTGCTTCAGTTTCTTCATCTGTGAGATGGGGATGGAAGTCTAGTGTTGGGAGGATTAAGTAACAAAACAAAACAAAACAAAAAACATGAAGTCCCTAAATAGAAAGTACCATATAGTAGAAGGGTGTTGGTATCAATTTAATGGTATTGTTGTTGCTGTTGTTATTATTATTATTTGACACAGAGTCTCAGTCTGTTACCCAGGATAGAGTGCAGTGGCATTATCATAGCTCACTGCAACCTCAAGATCCTCCTGCCTCAGCCTCCTGAGTATCTGGGACTACAGGTGCCTGGCACAATGTCCGGCTGATTTTTTCTATTTTTAGTAGAGATGCGGTCTTGCTATTGCTCAGGCTGATCTCAAATTGCTGACCTCCAGTAATCCACCTGCATTGGCCTCCCAGCGTGCTAGGATTATGGGTGTAAGACACCATGCCTGGCCTATATTGTTTTTATTAATAAGAAGCAATGTATGTGACATCCTGTAGGGGTGAGGCTTCTCAGCTTTTCTCTGAGTGAAATGAAGCTTGCAGTGGGGCAGTTATCCCCAGGCATCATCATGGTGGTGGCAATTTCTGCAATGCTACAGCAAGGGATCAGTAGCATATGGCTGGGTTGAAATCTGGGCTTTGCCACTCACAAGCTGGGTGACCTTGGATGAATCAGTTGGCCTTTTTGAACAACTTTCTTTACGTATAAGATAGAATTGTAATACCTAGGCCAGTGGTGGGGAAACTTTTCATGTTGGAAGGCTGCATTAGCTGTAATCAAATGAGGCCACATTCAAGAAACTTCAGTTAGATATACTTAAAAGTGTACATTATCTTGTAAAAATCTAACTACTATGTACTTAGTAATTTCAAAAAATGAAAACTCTGGTGGTGCCTGTAGCTCAGTGGGTAGGGCGCCGGCCAAATACACTGAGATGGAGGTTCAAACCTGACCTGGGCCTGCTGAAACAAAAATGACAACTGCAACAACAACAAAAAAATAGCCAGGCTTTGTGGTGGGCGCCTGTAGTCCCACCTACTTGGGAGGCTGAGGCAAGAGAATCACTTAAGCCCAAGGTTTGAGGTTGTTGTGAGCTGTGATGCCACAGTATTCTACCCAGGGTGACAGCTTGAGACTCTGTCTCAAAGAAAAAGAAAGAAAACGCTTTGTTAATTTTAAAGTTAACCTTTCAATGACTTTGTTGTGTCTACTTTTTGTTGGAAAGCATTTGAATATTTGATTGCAGCTTGGAGGTTCAGTTGATCCTCTAGAGATGGGTGTGAATCATTTGTGACCATAAGAGTGTCTAGATTTGGGTTAGGTAGAAGAACAGATTTCCAGCCATAAGTGGTTGAAAAGCAAGGAAACATTTTGGGGGCATGCATCTTGCCAAAGTTGGGGTATTCTACTGTGTTGTTCCATATCCCCATTGGGTCTTTCTTAGCACCAAACAATGACTTTAAAATGTCATGACTGAGAGCTCCATCAATTTCATCTGTAGTTCTTTAGGAGCCTTGGTGCTGTTAACTAGGTGAAGTTGAAATGCTAATTTGAGTGTGAATCAGTCAGTCTTTCTTTCTCCCTTCCCTTCCCTTCCCTTCCCTTCTCTGACAGAGTCTCACTTGGTCACCCTCCGTAGAGTGCCGTGGTGTCTTAACTCACAGCAACCTCAAACTCTTGGGTTCAAGTGATCCTCTTGCCTCAGCCTCCCAAGTAGCTGGGACTACAGGTGCCCACTATGACGCCTGGCTATATTTTAGAGATGGCATCTCACTTTAGCTCAGGCTGGTCTTGAATTCATGAGCTCAGGCAATCCACCTGCCTGGGCCCCCCAAGTGCTGGGATTACAGATGTGAGCCACCGTGCTTGGCCTTGAACTTTTCATTACATTCTTCAATTAATGTTACATGTGTAACAGTGGTGTAGTCTTCATATAATTCACAAAAATCATCCTGCTCATCAATGAGCTTTGATAACTGGGGAAAATGTTCATCCAGAATTTCTTTCTGAAGAAGTGTTCTGAAAAAAGATAACTTTTTCCAACTTTATTGGAAATTCTTGGATTTTTTGCCACATATCATAAATAGACTTAGTTTTACCTAACAAATATTCAAGTCATTTTGATTTGCCATCATATCACACAGAAATACTGCATTCCTATAGAAATCTTCTTTTAATAATTCACATCACTGATTTTGCTCTTCTTAAAATTTAACTATGTGTTCTCCTACAGATACAATTTTGGCTAACACCAGTCCCTGCCATAGCTAACACACTTTAGAATGATACAATCTACACTGAATACCTCATCTTTCTACTTTAGCATATTACAAAATTGATGTTGTGTTGCATTTGCATGAATTTTGTTGACAATACTTATAATTTAGGCTGGGTGTGGTGGCTTATGCCTGTAATCCTAGCATTCTAGGAGGCCTAGGTGGGTGGATTGCCTGACCTCAGGAATTTGTTACCAACCTGAGCAAGAGTGAGACCTCATCTCTAAAAATAGCTGGGTGTTGTGGTGGGTGCCTGTAGTCCCAGCTACTTGGGAGGCTGAGGCAAGAGAATCTCTTGAGCCCAAGAGTTTGAGGTTGCTGTGAGCTGTGATGCTATGACACTCTACCAAGGATGACAAAGTGAGGCACTGTCTCAACAAAACAAAACAAAACACCCCCCCCAAACAACAATACTTATAACTTATTGTAAATGTCACTTAAAATAGTAGACTTTGCACAGAAATTTTATTGATGCAAGATACAATGGAAAGAAATAAAGTATGTAGATCTGTTAATATGTATTTTTTTTTAATCTGTGCAATAAGCCTTCATGTTTTCCTGTCATGGAAGGTGCACCATCTATAGATATGCTCACTAAATTTTCCAAATTCAGTCAGACTTCATAACATTTATGTTGAAAGTTGTTGAAGATATATATATTCCCGGTGTTCTGTTCCCAACAGTGCCCAAAGTGAGTAACTCTTCATAGCAAAGAAAAGCTTCTGTTATGACCTGAATGAAGTAGGAAACCTGTGTGGAGTCAGTAGTATCAGTTGATTCATCCAAAGCAGTCAAATAATATATATCTTGCTTTTGAAGTATTACATGAAGTTGTTCTATTAAGTTGAAGGCTAATTCATGCTGCTGATCAGTTATGGTTATCCTTGAAAGAGGTAGTTTTACTTTGAAGCGTTATCAAGGTCTAAGCATCCTGCAACTTTGACAATGCATTCTTTTACACTTTCTGCATCACTGAATGGCTTCTCTTTTTTTCCCTGAGTAGATAAGGTACTCTATAAGTTGCTTCAATGGCATTATTTCCAGGCCTTATTGCTGTTGAAGTAATTATCTTTGCTTTAGCTTTTCATCTCTTAATTTCTGCAATACAACCTTTTGTGCCTTTCCCTCTAATTTAAAATATTTTTGGTCCTTATGAGTGTTATAATGGTGATGAGGATTGAATTTCTTCAATGTTGACATTGCAGTATCACAAAGCAAGCAAATCATCTTATATTTAGCAGAAAAAAAACAACATTGCAATTCCCAATCCTCACTTAAAAATCTGTATTCTTGGCTCGGGGCCTGTGGCTCAAGTGGCTAAGGTGCCAGCCACATACACCTGAGCTGGCGGGTTTGAATCCAGCCTAGGCCAAACAACAATGACGACTGCAACCAAAAAATAGCCAGGTGTTGTGGCGGGTGCCTGTAGTCCCAGCTACTTGGAAGGCAGAAGCAAGGGAATCGCTTAAGTCCAGGAGTTGGAGGTTGCTGTGAGCTGTGATGCCATGGCACTATACCCAGGGTGACAGCTTGAGGCTCTGTCTCAAAAAAAAAAAAAAATCTGTCTTCTTTCTTCAGCATTCTCCTGGTCTTCTTGGACATGCTGGGCTGTTAAAAAGACAGAATTAAAAAGTACTGTTTAGGCTCGGCGCCTATAGCTCAACCGGCTAAGGCGCCAGCCATGTACACCTAAGGTGGCAGGTTCGAATCCCCAGCCCGGACCCGCCAAACAACTATGACGGCTGCAACCAAAAAATAGCCGGGCGTTGTGGCGGGTGCCTGTGGTCCCAGCTACTTGGGAGGCGGAGGCAGGAGACTCGCTTGAGCCCAGGAGTTGGAGGTTGCTGTGAGCTGTAAGGCCACGGCACTCTACCCAGGGGGACAGCTTGAGGCTCTGTCTCAAAAAAAAAAAAAAAAGTACTGTTTAGCTGTGCAATTATTTCCAACAAAAACAAGTGCAGCATTATTAAAAGCTAATAACAGACTGGCATATTTGACCCCCAGAAACTCTCACCAACCAGCCTCGTGATAGTGGCACCAGTCAGGTGGGGGAAGTTAGAAGTAAGTCATGAGTGTAGCAGAACATTAGAACTAATGTTCTAATTATTCCAGTCAACGTGGGAGGATTATTTTGTTTAAATTTATTTTATTCATTGGTATTTTAAATATGTTAATTTTAAAAATTGTATTAATAAAAATAAGAGGATTTGTTCTGTAAACTTTGAATTCAGTCAAAAGGACCTAGAATCTGCAGTCTCCCCACCTCTGACCTAGGCCATAGAGCATGATGTACATGGAGCATTTGCCCAGGGCAGAGTGCATGCTGGGACCTGAATCCATGACAATTTATTAGGGGAGAGGGCTGTCGCTGTGTCCCTTTCTCATGTGAGTGATAGGGTCCCACTGCCTTCAGGGTCATGGGAAGCAGCTTGGCCTGAAGTCTGGAGGGGTGAGGACTGTGGTCCTGGCTCTCCTGAGCTGTGTGGTCTGTATCCCCTACCTACTTCCTCTGAGCTTCTGTAAGGTGCAGAGACCAGAGAAAACTGATATTCCAACTTTTCCTCAGGAACCCAAAAGGCACCTGGGGCCCCACTGGGAGTATGGCGGAGGCCTCCAGTTGGAGGCAGTGGTCTGGCTCCCCGCTCTCCACAGATGCCCTCTTGGTCCTCACACTGACCCCTGGTGCCTCTCTGAAACTGCTTTATTGTCATATTTTATGGTTGCGGTTCCAGGCAAATTTTGCCCCCAAATGGTGTTCTTCTGCTAAAATTGGTCTAGGACTCTCTGCTGCTTGACTTTCCAGGGTCCTTGTCTGAAATTCTATGCCTTCCAACTGGCATAGACTCTGGGAGGGCTGCTGCCCAGTTTCCAGGCCCCAGTTGCTGGGGCTCTCTCGGGGTGGAGGCACAGAGGGGGCTGCTTCCCGGATGCTGCTCTGGGGTACTGCTTTGAGTGCCAGCCTGGCCTCACTGCACACATGGGAAGGGGAGCCCTAGAGACAGTAGTCAATCCCAAGGTGGAGGCTCATAGGAGGGAGGAGTGATATTGGGCAGAAAGGCTCCTGCCACAGTGCTGGCACATAATAAGTGCTTAAGAAATGTTTGTGATTTAAGAATGAAATGGTATGGGCAGCACTGTGGCTCAAAAGGGTAGGGCCCATATGTCGGAGGTGGCGGGTTCAAATAAATAAAAATAAAAAAGAAAAAGAATGAAACAGTGCCAGCAAAGTTGTACCCCTGACATGGTGGCAGAGCTCTCTCCTACTGCCCTCCTCTTCCGTCTCTCCCCCACTGCCTGCTTTGTTGGGCTAGCCTCAAGCTACCCCAGACCTGGGTTCCAGACTCAGCCTTGTTCCTAATCTTGAGCAAAGACACTTCCCCAATCTGAGTCTCAGTTTGTCCACCTGTGAAATAAGGGGATGGGCTCGCCTTCAGCACTTCCTCTGGCTCCCACAGCCTCTATTCTTGGGCAGCGGGTGATTTCTCAGGGTGAAGGTGGGGGTGGCAGAAGTTCCCCCCATACATGTGCATGCACAATGTCTGGTGAAGTGATCCCAGCCAGGGAAGGTCCTCTCCCCTGACCCGCAGGGCTCCTCAGAACCCAGTGCCCTGAGCCATGGCAATGTTGGGCCTACAGGATGTGGCGTGGCCCGTTGTTGCTCAGGTGGGGGTGCCTGTGGGTGTCAGGGGATGGGCAACCATCCAACTGTGTCCTCGGTGCTGGGGCTGCCACCGTGACTTTGGTGTGTGATCTTCTGAGAGTGTGGGTGGCAGCCACAGGGGCACATATTTGTGTCGTCGTGATTGGGTGTGAGGGAGTGTGTGGATGCAGCATCTAGCCAGCGAGGGACACGGGCACTTAGCTCCTGTTGCCAGGTGTTCCTGGCTCTGAGGAGAATGGAAAGTGGTTCATGCAAAGGGGCCCTTCCCATTTTGGCCTCAACCTCAGGTATAAGGTGGCCTGGCTTCCTCCCTGTTCCGCCACTTACCAGGTGCCCAAGTTCTCCCTCCTCAGACACAGTTTCTTACTCCGGGTAAGTGGCTACTTTCACCTGCAGTCCGGCACCCCTCTCAGAGGCATTTCTGAGGGCTGGGCTGGCCACACCTGCTGCCATAGGAGTCAATGTGGGGACTGGGAGACCATCAAGCCTTCTGGGGCAGGCAATCTCCACATGAGAGGAATTAGCCTGCTGAGGCCAGGGCTGGGACACTAGTCAGCACTGGTACCAGCCAAGTGGCTCTCCAGCTTGAGAAGACCTGCCAGGGAAGGGAGAGGACAAGCCCTACCTGTCCACTGCCCGCCCTGCCATCCTGGCTACAGCCAGCTGGTGACTCACTTCCCTGGGGAGTGAGCCGGTTCCTCTCCCGTGTACCTGGGCACCCTGGTGCAGTCTGGGTGGCTTGAAGTCCTGGGTGTCTCAGAAAACCTGGGCTAAGTCCAGGGCCCTGGAAGGCCGGGGAGAAAGGAATGGGACCCTCTGTGTGGGGTGGGGTTTTCAGGCAGACTTCTGCTCCTTCTTCTGGCCCCTGTAGACTTTGCCCTCCCTCTGGCCGCAGGGGAAGCTGCAACCCTAGATTATGTAATAGATCCCAAATGCCTCCTAAGTACAACCAGGAGGCCTGGGCTGTGGCTAGACTAAGGAGTCCCCATTTCCCAGTCCCTAACGTCAGGGCACACTCTCATTCCCCTCTCTGGGCTCCGTGGGGGAGTAAATGGTGCTTACCCACCCCTGGACAGGGCCGCCTCTGAGGGGGTGGGGAGGTTTTCTCCAGGGACATGAATTCTTGGCCTGACCCCAGATGCTGTCCTGCCCAGCTCTGCTCCAGGGTAATGCTGGGTGCACACACAGGCCCATTGTGTGTCTGGGCCCTGTGCCCGCCAAGGGCCTGGCACCAGCTCTATCAACAGCAGTGGCTCCATGGAATCCTCAGCACCCCCTGCCCTTGGGGCCCCTGGTGAATAGGAAGAAGGAGGATTGGTGATTAGAGGTTAGAGTCCTCAGTGAGGGGTGAGGACCATTTGAATACTTGAGAAGCCACCCACTGTGAGAGACCAAGAACAGGGAGGCTCAGCCTGCTCAGAGGGGAGGAAACTGAGGCACTGGGAGGCTTCTTTAACTTGTTCAACACCCCCCAACTATTGAGTAGCAGAGCTGGGGTTGGTGCCCTAGTCAGGCCTGAGCCACTTACTGTGTTGCTCACTCAGCCCTAGGTGAGGCAGGGTGCCTTCTTTATACAGCCCAACTTTGGGGAGCAAAGCAGGTCTCTTTCTGGAAAATATGTGTCCCCAGGGTAGAAGAGGATCCTAAAACAGTAAGGTCTGGTGTCCGTGTGTGCTTTCAAGAAGCATTGTTAACTTTCAAGGATAGTGCTGGTGGCTGGCCAGACAGATCAGGTCTCCAGAGCTGGAGGGCAGGCTCTATGCCTCAGTTTCCCTTCTCTACCTGCACTGCATAGCCCCTGTGACTTCTAGAAGGGGATAGGAATGTAGAAGTGAGATGTGGCCAGGGCTGGGGCCTATTTCCCTGTCCTAAACTCCCTGGGCTGGCCAGGAAACCCCCTTCACTAACCTAGACACCGGTGCAAGGCCTCTCAGTGCTTCTATTCTGAGAGTTTGGCCTGAACCACCCCTTGTCCTCAGGTTTCCTAGCCAGTAGGGGCCTCTGAGGCTAGGAGAGGCTGCCAAGGGAGCAGCTTTGTTCTAAGTGGTAAGGGTCCTGCCTCTGCCTTGCAGTGCCATGTCTCCCAGGCCAAGGTGAGGGTACTCAGACATGACCTTGCAGAGTCTGCCCCATTTTTGTTTTGGTCAAAAGGGGTCTCCCTGTGTTGACCCAGGCTGGTCTTAAACTCTTGAATCAAGTCATCCTCCCACCTCAGCCGCCTGAGTAGCTGGAACTGCAGGCGCATGCCACCGCATCTGGCTTGCCCTGCTTTTTACTTTCCAGGCTCAACTTACTCGCTCCAATTGTCTTGGCCTTCTGGGGCTGGGTGGGGCTCAAGTATTCGCTCTTCTCCACTGTTCCTTACCTGAGCCCCCCACCTCCTGGGCATGAAGCCTGGCTTCTTCCTTCAGGGCTACTTCAGCTCTCTTAGCAAAGGGACAGGGCATTTTGCAGTGAAATGCCAGAGCTGGGCCTTGGGGACAGGTGGGAAGAGAGAAGCTGGAGGGAGACTCCATCCCACCAGACCCTGGAGCTTTGTCTCCTCCACTCTGCTTGGGCTGTTCTTCCTCTGTTTATATAATACATATCTACCATCCAGTAGACACATCTTCATCTCAGGCCACAGAAATAGGCATATGAGCCCAGAGGGTATGAAACATGGCAGAGCTCAGAGGGCCAGTTCTGAAGTGTCCTCTACCTGGAGGCTGCATGGGAGATGATGAGAAGGAGAAAACCTGGGGCCAGCCCTCAGGAAGCTCACATTCTAGTGAGGAAATCAGGCAAAGTAGCTTCTCTGAGTCTCTCATTTGCAAAATGAGTATGCCAGTATTTCCTACTTTCTGGAGTTTTGGGGAAGGTCAAATGAATTAATACATGATAAAGCCCTTAGAAACCATTCCAGACAGATGGTTAAGTGATCCATATAGGTTTTATTTTTATTTTTATTTTTTATTTTTGCAGTTTTTGGCCGGAGCTGGGTTTGAACCCACCACCTCCAGCATATGGGGCTGGTGCCCTACTCCTTTGAGCCACAGGTGCTGCCCGATACAGGTTTTATTATCAGTAGTTCATAGTGGTATAAGAATGACAATATATGATATTGTCATTGGTAATGATATTTTTTCCAGGCAGAATTATGAGTACCGTAGGACAGGAGCTCTCTTACTCACCCCTGTATTTCTGTGTCAGGCACAAAGCCTGACTTGGAACAGACTAAGTAATTATTTTCAAATGTGATCAGAGGAGGGCAAAGTCAGGGTGGGCTGCCTGGATGAGAAGGAGGCCCTGAAGTAGGGCTTCTAGAGATTAAGTTTGGATAATCTATGGGAGAGGAACTGGTGGGAAGCATTGAGGAGTCCATATTTGGGTTTGGGAGAGAGAGTAAGGAGGCTCCCTTGGTCAAACTTAGGGATTGTTTAAGGAGAGTGATTCTGCATGCCTTGAAGGCCAACTCCCAACTAGGGAGTTTGGACTTTATCTGGTGGGTGGTAGGGAGTCACTGGAGTGATAGAGAAGGAGAATAATCTTTCTCTGTTACTCAGTCCATTTTGTTTCTGCTTTTTGTTCTCACAGAGCTATTTCTTTCTTTCTTTTTTTTTGTTTAGCAGGCCCAGGCTGGGTTTGAACCTGCCAGTCCCCCAGTGCACGAGGCTGGTGCTCTAAACATTGAGCTACGGGCGCCCAGCCTCACAGCGCTATTTTCATTCTCCATGTTTTCAAAGATGATAAATCCTTTTCTCTGCTCCTAAGTGTCTTCTCTGTGATCCCCCTTCACCTCCACCCCAAATACCCACACTCTGTACTTGGCTTCTCCTTGGCCATCCTGGCCTGGATAGATATCCATCCATTCATCAATCCATTATATCCCTCGTTCATCAATCCATTATATCTATCCATTGATGCATTATATGCATCCATGCATGTAGCCATCCATCCGTCCACCCATCCATGCATTCATTATATCCATCCATTCATTCTCCCTGCTCTACTTCTATCTGGCTCCCCCTTCCTCTCCCAGGCCCCTGACTCTCTTCCCTGGAATAGGTTTTAGGTGGAATTGTACTTGAGGGGAGAAGGATACTGACATGGTGTGACCACATAGTGGGAACCGGTATGAAGGTGACTAAGCCAAGGAGGATATCCTCTGTTCTGACATGACCCTATACATCAGCGGTTCTCAATCTGTGGGTTGTGACCCCTTTTAACAATAAAAATACATACTGCATATCAGATATTTATGTAACAATTCATAACAGTAGCAAAATTACGGTTGTGAAGTAGCAAGGAAAATAATTTTATGGTTGAGGGTCACCACAACATGGGGAACTGTATTAAAGGGTCGTGGCATAGGAGGGCATTAGGAAGGTTGAGAACCACTGCTATAAATCCTTCAGGGAAAGACCTTCCCCCAATGACATGCCTAACTCTCATAAGAAGGATCTTTCTTTGAATTTGTCATCCTGATAAATGAAAATACAGATTTCCAAAACAGATAAGTTAGGCAGTGATGGGATCTCCTTTTGTTGTTTGTAAATTTAGTAGAAAGGGATGTTGAACCAGATAGAAACGATGCAGACAAGTGCCAAGTCTCTGCTGTCTCCTTTCAAACATCCATCTATCTATGCATACATGTTTCCATCTGTTATGTCAATCCTTACATTATCTCCATCCCTTCATGCATCATTCATTCATCCATCCATGCGTGTGTCCATGGTATCATCCATCCATCCATTCATCCATCTATGTAGGCATCATATCCCTCTGTCCATCTGTTATATCCACCCCTGTATTCATTTTATCCATCCATCCATCCATAGTATTTATCTGTTTATCCATCTATGTATGCATCTGTTATATCTATTAATCTATCCATTATCTCCATCCATCCATTATGTCCATCCATCTATCCATTCATCATTATATCCACTAATCCATTCATCCATTATATACATGCATTCATCAAATATTTATTGAACATCTGTACCAGGCCCTACACATTTGATACTTCACATTTAATTCTTAGAGAAACCTTCCAAGATGGTACAGAGGATCACATGAGGATACAGAAATCCTGTGAAGTTATGTGCATTGATGAAGGTCACACAGCTAGTAAACTACAGATCTGGAATTCAGCTCTACCTGCTTTAAAATGTTTACTCTTAGTGTTGAATCAAATGGCCTCGCTTAATGTCACCCGTGCCTAGTTTTGAGCGTGGACCTGCAGCCGTGTTATTGAGTGAATGGCCATGCTGAGGTTCTGGAATGCTGGAGTTCTATAGTTCTGTCCCAGGGGCAGCGAGGCAGCATGAGGGTGGAAGGCAATGCTGGCCTTCTAATCCTATTGGTATTTGCCACCAGTAACCTAATGTTGCCACCACCCCTGGTGTGGAGTTTTCTTCTCGGTACAACTTGCAACCATGGCAGATCTGTTTTTCTTCTCTCTTCCTTCCAAAGTCTCCTTCTGAGGGGAGTGCGCATTTGGCCATTGTATCCAGCTCCACCTGTCTCCTCAGTAATTGGGTCTTATACACCTGCATCCCACAAGTGGGCCTGCACCCATTGCTCTGGACATTTTACTGGCCTTTCTTTCTAAGCTATTAGAGTTAGCTGCTCAATCTCAGCTCAAAACTGCCTCCTCAGGTTCCATTGGCTAAGACAAGGATGTGCATGCAAATGGTTTATTTGGGCAATTACCCCAGGGAGCATCAGAGGTAGAGTAGGATTTGTTAGATAGGGAAGGGAAGGAAGCAGATAAAATGCGTGTCAGTCAGCAGGTGACTAAGGTGACTACTGTGGACATCTGAGGCTTGATCTCACTGGGGCACACTGTAGCACACGCTTTACAGTCACTCAGTAGAGGAATTAAGGTCTTAGGTTAGAGGGTACTTGGAGAGGATGGGGCCAACTCTTTTGGCTCTGGCATCAGTGCAGATGCTAGCAGCTGGAAATGCCCAGGTGGGCAGGCTGAGTGCCCAGGGCATATGGCTGGGCCCTCACAGCTTCTACTATACTCAGTAAGTCCTGGTGGTCACAACCCCTCTTCTTACAGCCTCCTTTTTATGTCTGAGAGGCTTGCCTAAGCGGACCCTTCCCATAAGTGCCAGATACCAGCACGGTGGTCAGAAAGAGGGAGCTGTCAGGGTCCCCCAGGCTCTCACGGCATAGGAAAGTGACCTTGAATAAATGAGGTACTTACTGTATGCCAGACATTGGCTAGTGACACCTCTGGGCTCCATGCTCTCCTAGAAGGAGTACACACACGCTGGGTGGCGCATAGCCTGGAGCCATCTTTGAGTCCCCTCCCAATGCTCACATCCTGAAACTGTGATTGTAGCGGTTTTCTGACTTCCTTTTCCTTTCTCTCAATGCCCCTGTCTCTTCCCCTTGCCCATGGCTGCCACGTGGCTGCCTTGTAGCCAGTTGGGAACTGACCCTCCTTGTACCCTCTCTCGGTGTCTCCATCACAACAGTGTGCAATTCGCAGGCATGGGGGGTTCATTTGATGCAAGGGTTCCCCTCTTTGTCCCGTGAAGCCTCCATCAATGCCTGCTTCCTGAGAGAGCCCTCCTTGACTTCACCTGCCTCACTCCCAGAACTCCCAGCCTCATGCTCCAGGTCTCATGCCTTCTGAGTCTGAGCGAATGGGAAGAATTAAAAGTGGGAAGTGCTATGTAGGTAAGGCCCTCTGGGGTGGCACAGGGGGAGGGCAGAAGACAGGGATGGGGCAGGTGCTGGACTTGGCCTGTGTGTCCCAGCTGGAGACGGTGTGTAGGGCCACAGAAGGAATGCCAAATCACAGTCCCTTTGATGCTTCTCTCCAGCCACCAGCCCCTGCCTTTGTGCTTGAGTTTCACTTCCAAACCAGGTTTGGTCAAGGTGCATGTGCCCAGAGGCAGAGGCAGATGCAGGAGTGTGTCTGCCACCTCATTTCCTCTGACATCTTTCCCCCTTACTAGGAACATCCATTCCCCAGCTCATGGGCAGGACTGGCCTCGGCAGCAGGAACATTTCATTTGCAAAGAAAGGTGGCTGTACATTTATTCCAGGCAGTGTGGTGGTGTGAGGGCCTGGAGGAGAATGCAGAGGCCTTGTCCAGGAGGTGGAAGTTGGGGTTTATGGGGGGCTTCCATCTTGTCTCAGGTTTATGCTTCAGCACCTTGGCTCCAGGGAGGACTCTGAGAAGAGGAGCAGCTCTGAGCCTTGGGACTGGGGAGGCAGAGGGCATGGAGAAAGCACGTGTGCAAGATGATGAGCGTGGAGAGCAGACCTCCTGACTCTCCTCCCACACCCCCAGCATACACAGAGTTCAGGGCACTTGATTCCTCTTTCTGTCCTGATAAGGGCAGAGTGCTTCTTGTGGTGTTTAAGGATAGAATATAGGGTTAGACATATCTGCGAATTTTATGAATAAGGCCCTCATGTTCCTCTTATCCCCAGGAGACAGGTGGGGTGCTGCTGCAGAAGGCCCTTTCTCCTCTGTTCAGGGCAAGCTTGGCTCTCAGGAGCTGGGGTGGAGCAGGGCAGGAGCAAAGCCAAGCTCTGGATCTGGGGCACCTGATATCATTTGGGTGTCCTAGGGTGGGCTAGGGCTGGGAAAGGACCAAGGCAAGGAGCCCCCTGGACTTTGGGCCCCTGTTAACTCTTCCCAGAAGCCCAGCTCTTGGGCAGGACAGGAGAGACCTGGTGGGGTAGGTGCATGTCATGGGGGAGAAGAGCCCCTTGGCTTTTGAGTTCCTGGGCCACTGCCTATGCTGGCTGCCCTGTCCTGTCCCCACCAGGCGTGAGTCAGATCGAAAGCAGAAGCTGCCAGACATTGCTCAGGGTGAAGTGAGGCAGAACCAACTGTGCTATTTTGGAACCTGGTTAATTCCCCCTTCTGCCCCACCCCCTTCTCTTAGGGCTCCCACCGCCTCCTGGTCTCAGCACTTTGGCTTCCTCAAGGGGACAGTTGGGACAGGGCTTGATTTCCCCTGGCATGTATGGGAGGGGTGTGCTAAAATGCTCCTCCACTTGCCAGGCCCTCCACCGTGGCCAAAAGGTGCTGGTTTCTGGGGACCAGCAATCTGGGGTGTTGAAAGGGCAGAGCGCCCCCTCCCGTTGGGAGCTGGTGGGCAGGGTGGCCCTAGCTCGCAGCACTGCCCTTCTGGGCCTGGCAGCCACCCTGCCCCTGCCATCTTTGGTCACTCTCAGGTCAGCTGTCAGCTGCCTCTCCCAGGGGTGTGAGCTGACAAGCGCTTCAGGTGGGAGCTTCTCCTGACAGTGAATCTTAGAGGGTTGGGAGGGATTTCCGGACCCGGAGGGGAGATATTTTGGGGCCCAGGGCCTTTCCAGAACCCATGAAATCACACACCCTGCTGCGGCCTTGACTGACTCTCCTAGTTGATGGTTCTTTCTTGGGCATTCTGGGCCTGCTTGGGGTTCTGGCCCACGGGTTTCTTTGGAGCCCAAGTGAACCTGGGGGACTCTGGCTGTCCAACTTTTGGTGGTGAAAGAGGTCAGTATGTGTTCCTGAGCTGAAGATGGGACATGAGGTGAGAGCTGTCACCTGTCCAGGGATGGGGTGGACAAGAGTCCCTCCCCTTATGGAAGCTGAGTGGTTGGAGAGAGGGTAGGCTTTGCTGGTGTGAGTGTGTGCCTGGGAGATGGACTTGGGCTATGTGGCATGTGGCTGCCTCTCAGGGCACCCTGTGGTCAGAGCCCCACTCTGTGGTTTACCACCCAGCAACTTGGTGAGGTGGGTGATTGTGCACGGGGGGTGGGGGGCAGGGATCAGCAGGCAGATGACCAGTTAACGTTTGGGTCCTTGTTAACCAGGTGAGCAGGGCTTGGGTTTCTTATTGCTCAGATGGAGGCAGGGTTTAGGGCTCCTGGGTGGGCTGCAGGGGCTTTGGCTCCCCCATGCTTCCTGCAGAGCACATGGCACAAAGGCCCAGGTGCATGTTATCCCCAAGTTGTCTGCTGTCTCTGCTGGAGCTGTTCTTTGGGCAGGCAGGTCCTGGGACAGTGATATATGATGGTGCATGTGTACATGTGTAGAATGGTTTGTGTGCAAGTGATGGTGTAAGTGGGTGTGTCCCACAAGGTCCGACCAGGTTGGTTTTCTGCTGGTAATCATATCAGCTTCTACCTGGACTGTTTCCCTCTTCTGCCTGGGCCTGAGCCCAGCACTGAGTGAGCTGCTGAGTGTGGAACCGGCCTGCAGCCCTGAGTTCTGGCTTCCGCCTTGGCTCCTGGGCCTGAGAATCAGGCTGTTTGCTCAAGTTCACTGTGGAGTCCTGCCTGTTCTTTGACATCTATCTACCAGGGTCTGTACCTCCCTGCTTTTCCCACCTGCCACCAGTTTTTGTGCTTGGAAGTAGGTAACCAAGTCCCCAAAGGCAACAAGTAAAGTTTCTTTGATGTGACCACAGATCTCCTGCGGTGATTTCTTAAAATGCAGATTCTGACTCAGTAGTCTGGCCTGGTGCCTGAGAATCTGTATTTCTAACCAGGAGATGTGATGCCTTAAAAGGCCCTCTCCTATCTAAGGCCCTAGTATCCAACCAGATGGGTTGTGACCACCTAGGCAGGGAAGTAATGCTCATGATCACCCCTCATGTGCCAGACAAATTGCAGACTTCAGCTTCTTTAACCTCCTCACCCCTACTGAAGAAGGTGGTATTGTTGCCATTCTGCTTTACAGATGGGGAAACCGAGGCTCTGAAAGGTTAAGTGCCTGCCCCCAGTCACACAGCTGATAAATGGCAAAGCCAGATTTGAACTCTGGTTCTTCAGGGTCCAGAGTAAACCCAGCTTCCTTCCAGTGGGCAGACTCAGCAGGGATGATGCAGAGCTTCATCCCTCTGGTGGGGATCAAATGCAGCTGTCAGGGAACTGCAGGAGTAGGCTGGGCGGCTCTTGGATGGAGTGGTATCTTGGGGGGAAGGAGGGATTGAATGGGGGTATTCCTCACGCTCAGGAGTATGAGCAGGAAGTGGTCAGGTGTGCAGACTCCAACATTAGTCACCCCAGTTCCACTCTCTACCTGCTGTGTGACCTTGGGCAGGTATTCAGCCTCTCATGCCTCAGCTGTCCTCTCTGTAAAGTGGGGTGATATATTAATACCTCTCTCATGGATGGATGGGGTTGTTTTGAAGTTTAAATCAGTAATCCTATCAACTCGGAACAATGCTTAGTGCATAGCAAACGCTCAGTAACTCGGTAATATGTGTGACATTGCCTGTTTCTTGGTTTGTACCCGGGAGACAACAGGTTACCTCCTGTGAATTCACTGCAATTGTCCATGTTCATAGATGTTTTCTTCCTTTCTTCCTCCCTCCCCTTCTCCAATGTCTTTTATTTAGCAAAGCCTGGCTACTTCAGTTATCAGGTGGTTATTTCCAAAGTACTCAGGGTGGATTAGATTTGTGAAAGTAAAGCCAATGGGCAAGCCATAGGAGACTGGAGAGGCTGGGGCTGGTGGGGGGGGAGGAATGGGGTCAATAAATGGGGAAGGAGAGGGAGCCCCCCAGGAGCAGGGGCAGAAGCCAGGCACTAGTGGGGTTGCAGTGCTCTGTGGACCCACCCTGGGCTTGGGGCAGAGAGGCTTAGGTATTGGAGCCCTAAGGGCCATTATTAGTCAACTCAGGATACATGCAGGGAGGCCTGACCTGGGGCTGGGTGTGGGCCCAGTAGCCAGAAACCTTTGTGTGCCTGGCTGCATATTCCTCCTTGCCCTTTGTATGGCATCTTCTCATACCTGAGTCAATGAGCCTTCCCTGGCCCAAGTAGCTGACAGAAGATGCTGGTATGTGGATTCCTCCCTCCTGAGGAGATGGAGAAGCAAAGGCTGGGTCCCTAAGGCTGCTATAGCTCTGGAAAGGGAAGTCTCCCCCCAGCCCTGTAGGCTGAGTCCACAGGGGCCGAGCCCTGCACACCTGCATGCTGCAGAACCTCCTGCAGCCCAGACTGGGAGGGGCCTTTGAGAGGTCCCATCCAGCCTCTGCATATTATATGTGGCGGGTCCAGAGCCCAGAGAGAGGACAGGACTTGCCCAAGGTCACATAGCTGGGTGGTAGCAAAGCTCTTCCAATCCCACTATGGCCATAAGCAGGCTTTTGTGCTGGGCCTACGGAGATGAGGAAAACCTTCTGAAACAAATTCATTCCAGAGGGTCAAAGCTTGTGGTCCCCAAATCCACTATGACATGAAATAACCAATCAGACAGAGCTTTCGGCTTCAGTCTCCATGGAGAGGGACCCCTGTGGCCACATGGGTGACCTGTCATCCATGAGAACAGCTGACCTTCCCTGGCAGGGGAAGGGAGCAGGTCCAATGGGGTGAGGAAATGGGGTTTGGGGGCACTTAGAGTCCTCTCTGACCCCCCTCCCTCAGGCCTTTTTCCTATACCAGGAGCCATCTAAGATCTGGACCCCACTCTCCCCACCACCACACTCGCAGCACCATGGTCCAGAGCCAGGTCTCTGATCCTTGTTGTCACGTTTCTGTCTGACCAACCTGGTCTGACACCTTACCCCTGGCCCTCTCACGGGCCATGTTAAGCACCTCAGTGAGATTCAGATACATCGGCCCTGGGGCTCCGAGCAGGGATCTCCTGGCTATTTAGCAGGAATGTCTGCATGTGGGATCTGGCCTGCATCATGAGGTGTCTGGGAAGGCCAAGAGGTGCGTAGGCCTCTCTGGGGACCCTCTGTAGGATTCACTGAGGGGACATGGCACAGGGGGAGTGAGGCAGTGCTGGGAGCATAGGGGACAATAATCCATCTCCATTGTGGAGAGGTTTCCCAGGGGCCCCAGGTTCCCTTCTCTATGCAGGAGCTGATGGTGGCCACACACCGAGACACACCTGGGCTTGAATCCCCACCTCACTAGGTCCTCACGGCAGGACCTTGGACAAGTCATTTAACCTTTTGCATCTCAATTTTCTCATGTACCAGTGGTGCTGTTTGTCCTGTGAGGTATTTGTGGAGGATGAACAAGATCTGGCCTGGGTCACATGTTAAGTGGCTTGCCCAGTGCGTAGCAGGGATTCAGGGAGTGCTTGCTGGTGTGTGGTAACTGAGCATTTGTTGGGCCATTGGACAAGCAGGCCTGAGGGCCCTGTGTCTCCTTCTGGGAAGCTTGATGGTGGGATGGTGTGGAGGTTCTAAAGAAGAAGGTGATTTCTCTGGAAGCTTCCTTGTAGCTGAGGAGACTGGTAGGGGCTAGGAAACATCTAGAAAACAGGCAGAGTGGACACAGGCAGGACGTATGAATGGATGGAATGTGTAGGAAGGTGCAGTGAGCAAGGAAGAGTGGGGCTTCAGGCTCCTCACCCCACCCCCATCCAGGAGAAAGACCGCTGCCTGCTCAGGGGAGCCTTTGACTGCAAGGAGAGCCTAGGGATTCGGCAGTGTGCCTTTGTGTGTGTGTGTGTGTGTGTGTGTGTGTGTGTGGTGTGTGTGTGTGTGTGAGAGAGAGAGAGAGAGAGAGAGAGAGAGTCCTGGGCTGGATCTATGCTTATTACCAGGGTGGAACACCCCAGACCTTTCTGGTTTCTCCTCTCCATGCTTCTGTCAGCTGCATGCCACACCCCCTCCTGCCACACCAGTAGCAGCATCCTGAGTGGGCTTTGTGCCAGGATCCTGCTGGTCCCTGTGGACAGGACAGGGCACCTCTCTGGTCTGCAATTGCCTTTGAAGCTGCTCCCCCTCTTGCCCCAGGCCAACAGGCTGGCCAGCTGGGAGGCGCCAGCTCCCGCCCTTTCCTGTGGGATATGACCTGGGTCTTGGGAACTGGACGCCACTAAATGGGCCAGGAGCTCTTGTGACTGCCCATCTCCTCCTCTCCTCTTCCTTTCCTGCCTCCTCACCTCCTGCTGGTGCTCAGAGATTTAAAAACAAGCCTCTGCCCCCAGCCCCACTGCCCTGTGCAGTGGAGGGGTGGCCACAGTTGGTTCTGGCTGCCACTGATGCGCACTGTGCAGGTTCCTTTTCTGAAGTCTTGGCTTCATTATTTACTTCCAGATCTTTATTCATCACAAACAGTGGTTTGGTTAGTCGGCAATAAGTGTTCCCACTTGGCAGAGTGATTATGTTGCATGAAAGATGCAGAAGGCCACATCCTGCGTGACAGTCTTTACGTGCTATGGGAGACCAGCACACTCAGGCATGATGATGGAGGCCAGACGGGGAGTTTCCTCTGGGGCAGGGTCCTGGGGGGAACCTTCTGGGGTGATGGAGGCCTTTTCCATCTTGACCTAAATGGTGATTTTTACAAGTACAAAACCTATAAAAGTTTATCAGGCTGTACACTACAAATCTGTACATTTTGCTGGTATAAAGTATAGCTCAACAAAAAATAAAGATTTTAAAAAGAATTAAAAATATTAAAAGGCTAGCACTCTGGGAGGCCAAGCAGGTGGATCGCTTGAAGTTAGGAGTTTGAGACCAGCCTGAGCAAGAGTGAGACCTGTCTCTAAAAAACTAGCTGGGTGTTGTGGTGAGTGCCTGAAGTCCCAGCTACTTGGGAGGCTGAGGCAAGAGGATCTCTCGAGTCCAAGAGTTTGAGGTTGCTGTGAGTTATGATGCCAGGACATCTACCCAGGGTGACAGAGTGAGACTCTGTCTCAAAAAAAAAAAAAAAAAAATTAAAAGCATGTACCTGCCCTACTGACCTTATTTCCATTTCTGGTAACACTCTAATCAAACAGTGCAAATTTACCAGGTGACTTTGTTTTCTGTTTTTGTTTTAATTTTTTTGAGACACAGTCTCACTCTGTCAACCTGAGTAGAGTGCCATAGCATCATAGCTCACAGCTACGTCAAACTCTAGGGCTCAAATGATCCTCCTGCCTCAGCCTCCCAAGTAGCTGGGACGACAGGCACCCACTGCAATGCCTGGCTAGTTTTTCTGTTTTTGTTTTGTTTCAGTTTTTGGCCAGGGCTGGGTTTGAACCTGCCACCTCCAGCATATGGGGCCAGCGCCCTACTCCTTTGAGCCACAGGCACCGCCCAGCCCAGCTGGTTTTTCTATTTTTAGTACAGACAGGGTCTCACTCTTGCTCAGGTTGATCTCAAACTCCTGAGCGCAAGTAATCCACCTGCCTTGGCCTGCCAAAGTTCAGGGATTATAGGCGTGAGCCATTATGCCTGGCTTGCCTGGTGACTTTGGCTTGCAATTTTTTAGTATTGGAAGTATCCAGAGACCCCTGTTGTTACCCTTTATGACATCTACATAACCACTGAGCCAGAAAATGTAATAATGTAGTGTAATGTAGGTTATTAAACCTTCATTATTAAATGTCATCTTCAATGTGCCAGGCACTGTGCTAAGTACTCTGCCTACTTAACAGATGGGTTCATCATCTCTGTAGAACCCAAAGAGGTGGGCATTATTATTCCTCACCTCTCTCTCCTCAGCTCCACTGCAGTGAATTACATGACATACAAGCTTGGGAAATAAAAATCTTATTTTTTAGAGACAGAGTCTCACTTTATCGCCCTGTGGTGTCACAGCTCACAGCAACCTCCAACTCCTAGGCTTAGGCGATTCTCTTGCCTAGCCTCCCAAGGAGCTGGGACCACAGGTGCCTGCCACAATACCTGGCTGTTTTTTGTTGTTGTTGCAGTTTGGCAGGGTTGGGTTCAAACCTACCACCCTCGGTATATGGGGCTGGTGCCCTACTCACTGAACCACTGGTGCTGCCCAGAAAAGAAAATCTTTTTTTTTTTTTTTGAGACAGACCCTCAAGCTGTCCCCCTGGGTAGAGTGCCGTGGCATCACAGCTCACAGGAACCTCCAACTTCTGGGTTCAAGTGAGTCTCCTGCCTCAGCCTCCCAAGTAGCTGGGACCACAGGCACCCGCCACAATGCCCAGCTATTTTTTGGTTGCAGCCATCATTGTTGTTAGGTGGGCCCGGGCTGGATTCAAACCCACCAGCTTAGGTGTATGTAGCTGGCGCCTTAGCCACTTGAGCCACAGGGACCGAGCCAGAAAAGAAAATCTTAAAAGCACAAGGTTTTTTGAGAGGAAACAAAGAGTGTGATTGGCAATGGGAAAAGCTGGCCCGAGGCCTTCCTCTCTCTGTCCAGTAAGGAGAGGCAGAGGCTGGGGTCACTGCCACACAGTTCTGTTCTGCTCCAGCCATGGGCCATTTGATGCTGTAGTATATGAATCAATGGGTGGATGGATGGGAACCCTTTCCCTAATAGGAACTTAAGTGGAGCAGAATGGAGACTTGTGCAGGGATGTCCCCAGTGGGCCTGAATGCAGCGATAGTGAACAGTGGTGGAATAGTGGCACCAGTTTGCCCATGCTTTCACCCTCAAAGAGCCCCCTATACCCAGCTTCCTCACTTAGGATGCAGAGAGATGACCTTAGCTGTGAGCCCTCTTGACTTATGAGGAGACTGGGGCTAAGTCAGGTACTGAGTCAGGCCCATGGCTGGGATTTGAATACAAGCATCTGATACCATGCCCTCAGCCTCCCCACAGCATCTTGTGGGCAGGCCTACTGGCTCCTGGGAGCCATATGATACCTCCCTATGCCTAGCTCTGTTTGGGTCTGGGCCAACTGGTGCCCTCTCCCCAGCGCCTGTGGGGACCCACAACCATCTTGGTAATTTGGAATGAGCTTGTCTATAGGGATTATGTGGCAATTCTTGTTCTGTTTCCTAGTTCATCAGGCCTTCCTCTGCCACCTCCCCTGCCAAAAGGGGCTCAGAAAAACAAAACAAACCCCCAACCTGGAATCTTTCCCTCTCTTCCCTTCCCAAGGCTGCAAGGTTCCTAGTAGGTCACAAAGTCCTTCCTGCTGCCTCTGGCAGCCTCGGCACCTGTTCAGGAGGTCTTCCTTTAGTGGTCAGTCTGCTTCCCTAGGACTGACTGGGCAGCTCCCACACAACTGGTAGTTAGTAAGAGACTAGATCAGAAGAAAACTGCTTCCGACCACAGAGGCCTAGAGCATCCCAAATGGCTTAAACAGGCACCCCAGCTGCCAGGCTCACACACTTTGTTGTTTCAGCTGCCAGACATGTGTTTTCTGGGAATGCAGGAAATTATCTCTGCCCTTTGAGGAAGGGTAGAATTTTTTTCCTGCTTGTATTCAGGGATTCCAGACCATTCCATTGTCCAGAAAACCCTCTGGCCCCTGGGCTGGATGAAAAGAGATCAGCTGCTGAAACCCCTGATTGCAAGGGGACTTCCTCAGTGGGAATCTCTAAAACACAATGTGGTGACCCTCACCCCGACTGAGGCCTAACTCCAGGGCTAGGGCAGTGGAGCCAGACTGCCAGGGTCCAGCCTCTGAGACCTATAGCAAGGGACAACCTCTCTGTGCTTGTGTTTCCTCGTTCCTCATTATTGCCTGTGGGGACAATAATGGTACTCACGTCATGAAATAATTGTGAGAATTAAATAAGGTGCTTCAAACAGTACCTAGCACATACTGAGCACTCCATAAACATTAGCTAGTAACACAAAATATCTTTTCCTGCTTAGAAAGATAAATGTTTATTATATTATAGGAAAAGAATAACATTCCAAAGATTTTTAATAGCCACACAAAATATTTATTATTGTATCATCCAAAGAAGTAATATTTTTGTACATTTCCTACCAAAGACGCTTTTCTTTCTTTCTTTCTTTCTTCTTTGGAAACAGAGTCTCTCTATTGCTCAAGCTGGAGTGCAGTGGTCCAATCATAGCTCACTGTAACCTTGAACTCCTGGGTTCAAGTGATCCTCTCGCCTCAGCCTCCCAAGTAGTCGGGATTACAGGTGCATGCCACCATATCTAGCTGACTTTTTATTTTTAAACTTTTTTTTTTTTTGAGACAGAGCCTCAAGCTGTCCCCCTGGGTAGAGTGCCATGGCCTCACTGCTCACAGCAACGTCCAACTCCTGGGCTCAAGCAAGTCTCCTGCCTCAGCCTCCCAAGTAGCTGGTACCACAGGCGCCCGCCACAACACCCGGCCATTTTTTGGTTGCAGCCATCATCGTGTGTTTTGCGGGTCCGGGCTGGATTCAAACCCGCCACCCTAGGTGTATGTGGCTGGCGCCCCAGCTGCCCAAGCCACAGGCGCCAAGCCTATTTTTAAACTTTTTTAAAAATAGAAACAGGGTCTTGCTATGTGCCCAGGCTCTAGGTGGCATTTCTACACATAATTTTACCCAGTGATGATCAGATTTTATGATACAATTTTATATCTTACTTTTTGTCACTTGACATATCCCCATGTTATTTATTGTAAATGCCACATTCCATTAGTGGGGGCATACCATAATTTATTTAACTATCCTATAACTGGACATTGAGATTATTCTTTATATTTATGTAATGTGAAGTGCATTTTTATGCACAAAAGCCTTTTCTGCATTGAGGATTACTTCTTTTATTTTTTTGAGACAGAGTCTCAAGCTGTTGCCCTGGGTAGAGTGCTGTGGCATCACAGCTCACAGAAACCTCAAACTCTTGGGCTTAAGTGATTCTCTTGTTTCAGCCTCCCAAGTAGCTGGGACCACAGGCATCTGCCACAATGCCTGGCTCTTTTTAAGTTGTAGTTATCATTGTTGTTTGGCAGCTGGGGCTGGATTTGAACCCGCCAGCTCCAATGTATGTGGCTGGCACCTTAGTCACTAGAGCTACAGCCGCTGAGCCTAGGATTACTTCTTCAAGCTAGTGAATTTTTTTTTTTTTTGAGACAGAGTCTCACTACATTGCCCTCAGTAGAGTGCCTTGGCTGTTACCGTTCACAGCAACCTCAAACTCTTGGACTTAAGAAATTCTCTTGCCTCAGCCTCCCAAGTAGCTGGAACTACAGGCACTGGCCATAATGCCCAGCTATTTTTTTTTTGTGGTAGTTGTTGTTTAGCAAGCCCAGCTGGGTTCAAATCTGCCAACCCCAGTGTATGTGGCCAGCTCTCTAACCACTGACTTGAGCTCGGGTGCCAAGCCAAGCTGGCGAATTTTTTTAAAGCTTTGATACATATCATCAAATTGCTTTTCTAAAGAAGTTGAGCCAAGATATGTTCTGGCTGTTGTGTTGATGGTACCTGGTACCAAAGACATCTTAAAATTGCAGACACACTCAGGGGAGGGGGACCGTTGGTGAAAGAAGTTCACTTAACTCTTCTTTTAAACTATGAATATCTGCCCTCCTTTTTATGTGATGTTTTTTATCAGAGTATAACACAAAAAATTACAAATTGTAAGTGAGCAGCTCACAAATAATCATAAACAAGACACTCTTATGGCACCAACATCTGCCAGATTATAGAATGTTCCTAGTCCCCTGCCTAGTCAAGCCATCCTGGTGTCCCTCCCAGGCATTCCCCCAAAGGGAAATAGAATTCTGACTTCTAACACAGTAGATTTATTTTCCTGTTTTTGAGCTTTATATACATAGACCATAGAGCATGCTGTGTGCATTTTTGTCTGGCTTCTTTTGCTCAACTTTACATCTGTGAGTCATCTGTGTTGTAATAGTAGTTCATTAGCTGTCATTGCTGAGTAGCGTTCTGTTGTGTGGATGTACCACAACTTCTTTATCCATTCTTCTTTAATGGCCATTTGGGTGGTTTCTAGTTTGGGCTCCTATACGTGGTGCTGCTGTGAACATTCCATTTGCTGGTTCCATTTGGTGAACACACGGATGCTTTTTTTTAGGCATATCTATAGGAGTGGAGTCAGTAGGTCACGGGGGAGATGTGTGTCAGCTTCCTACTCCAGTTTTTAAAATATCCTCTAGAGGGCGCTTCAGGCCCCACAAGCAATTGAAGGGATCTACTTCAGCTAAGAGCAGTCTGTGGGGCACTGCATGAAGACTGTGCTCCCTCCAAGGACTCATGCCTGGGGTGGAAGGGGAAGGCTGGAGTCCTCCAGCTGCTGACCCTGGCTCTGTGCCTGTGTTGGCCACTCACTCAGGGTCCTTGGCTGGCCTAACAATTATGGCACTGAGCAAGGCAGGGTTTGGGCCAGACTAGGTGGAGCTGGTGGGATGCCTTTCCTGGGAGACCTACCTTTGGACACTATTGGAAACAGGTTGGGCCCCTCACAAACCTCTAGGAGCTGCCCTGCTTCCTTCCCCCGGTATTAAGAGAATCTCACGGGTAGTACGTATTCACATCACAGGAGTTAGGTGCTCCGTAAGTGGAATGAGAAACTCCAAACCCCTCTTTACTCCCCTGCTCTGCGCTAATCACACTGAACAGTTTAGAGTGCTGGGGGAGCCCAGAATAGTAGGTAAAGATGGGAGGATGGGAGATTTGAACCAGGCTACCTGGATCAAATCTCCATTCTGCTATTTATTAGCCATGGAATCTTGGGCAAGTTCCTTTACCTCTCTGTGCCTCTATTTCCCCGATGACAAACGGGAGTAAGTAGCCCTGAAGGAAAAAAAAAATTTATATTTTGTAAGCATTGGTTGGACACGGTGGCTCATGCCTATAATTTTTTTTTTTTTTAAGAGACAGAGTCTTACTTTGTTACCCTCTGTAGAGTGCTGTAGTGTTATAGTTCATAGCAACCTCCAGCTCTTGGGCATACGCAATTCTCTTGCCTCAGCCTCCTGAGTAGTTGGAACTACAGGCTCCTGCCACAATGCCTGGCTATTTTTTGTTGCAGTTTGGCTAGGGTTGGGTTTGAACCCGCCACCCTCAGTATATGGGGTTGGCACCCTACTCACTGAGCCATAGGCACTGCCCCCCCTTTTATTTATTTATTTTTTTGAGACAGAGTCTGAAGCTGTTGCCCTGGGTTGAGTGCTGTAGCATCATAGCTCACAGCAACCTCCAACTCTTGGGCTCAAGAGATCCTCTTGCCTCAGTTTTTCTATTTTTAGTAGAGACGGGGTCTTACTTTTGCTCAGGCTATCTCGAACTCCTATAAACGCCTGTAATCCTAGCACTCTGGGAAGCTGAGGCAGGTGGATTGCTTGAGCGCAGGAGTTCTAGACCAGCCAGAGCTAGAGTGAGACCCCCCGTCTCTAAAAATAGCCAGGTATTGTGGGGAGCATCTGTAGTCCCAGCTACTCAGGAGGCTGAGGCAAGAAAATCACTTAAGCCAAGATTTTGAGGTTACTGTGAGCTATGACACCATGGCACTCTACCAAGGGCAACAAAGTGAGACTCCATCTCAATAAATGAATAAATAATAAAAATAAAATAAAAAATAAAAGCACAGCAACCAGCCTTGGGCTATGGCAGGCATTCAGCAAATATTCAGCTACCGATATTAAGATCTTTCTAATCTTTTCTTCACATGGACCCATTTCTTGCCAAAATGGGCTCAGGCTGTACATTTTCTTCTACAGCTTGCTTCCTCCACTTAGTGCTGTGTCTTTGATGTCTTCTGTCCTATGTCTGAGGCTTTCTGTTCTGTAAGAACCTCCTGTTTTCTCCTTACTTTTCCCTCATGGAGGCCAGTGATTTCCCCTTGTCCCTCCTCTCCCTCTGTTCTTATCTTCCCTCAGGAAAAGCTCTGACCCGATGATTCATACCAAGGCTACATGAATCTAGCTTTAATCTTGCCCAGAGGAGGCCAGGAGCCCCCCATTATCAAAGGCCAGGTGGCTTTCACACACTCACGGTGCCACCCTGAATCCTTCCAATGGCCCCAGGAGGCAGGTGCTGTTATTAGCTGTATTTTACAGAGAAAGAAAGCAAACACAGAGAGGTTAAGTGGCTTTTCAGTCACCCGCCAGTACAGGCAGTGAGTCTGTCAGGCGCGAAGCTCATTTTGGTCATGAGCAAGTTGGAAGCCAGACTGAGCTTTGGGCTGAGGCAGAGTTAGCTGAGAGGCTCTGGGTGGGCAGCCTTGGGAGGCAGATGGAGGGTCCTGAGGGAATGGATATGGCACACTGTGCATCTTGGGAGGGGAAGGGATTCTCTGGGGCAGGGTCAGACCCCTCCTCTCAGAAGGAGGGGGTTATCTGGCTCTTTTGGGAAACACCGGCCCTGGTGTCTGCACCCAGCAGGCACTCCAGGCCCCTAGCGTTACTGCTGGCTCGAATGCTGGACCCTGTCTAGACCTGGTGAGTCCTCGGGCCTTGAGAGTGGGTAGAGGTGCTTGACCGTGAGGGTGGGGGATTAGCATGTCCTGGACCACCCCCTTCACCCTCTGATCCCCTCAAGTCCCTCCCTGACTCCCACCCACATCCCACCCAAAATAGGGCAAGGGGAGAAAGCTGTAGGGACCCAGCCTGGGAACCAGAGCAAAGGGCGATGGCTGGATCTCTGCTGGCCAAAGGAGCTCTGTGGGATGTGACATTCCTGACAATGACAGGCTGGTGAGTGCAAAAGCCTCACTCTGCCCTGCCTTCCAAACCACCCTGTTGAAACACACAGGACAGGCTGAAGCTGCTGACATTCTTGGATGCAGAAACCTCGCTATTGACAGTTATCCAACATCCTCTCCTAGGAGAAGGCTCTCACAGATTTCTAGGCAGGTGGTGGGGTAGAGGTTCCTGAGTCCATTTTACAGATGAGAACTGAGGCTGAGCAGGCCTAGTACAGTGTCCCGTCTTCACAGCAAAGCCTGCTTTAGCTCAGGACAGGCCAGGCACTCAGCCCTTTGTCAGAGAAACAAGGGGCTCGTTCTCCTCAAGCCCTCCCTGTGCCGGCTGGCACTGCCAGGCCTGGTGCCTGCCTCCTCCCCTTGCCAACTGAAGTTAAATTGTCCCTGAGTGGGGAGGGGCTGCCTAGCACTGTGTATGGGGGGGTGCAGCTGTGAGAGGGTGGGCTGGGCTAGGGTCGGAACCCGTGAGGTCTATAGCGCTAGTGTGTATGGGGCACAGAGGGGTGTAAAGACAGGGATGCCCCCTGTAGCAGCACAGGAAGGGGGAGGGCGGAGGCTGCAGCTGTGTCCCTGCTGCAGGATGGAGGAGGGGGTGGCGAGGATGTCTGCTCCTTTCTCCCTAGGGACTGCCCTGGTGGGAGCTGGGCAGAGAGACCCAGGCACGGAGGCACTGGGGCAGCCCCTTCACTGAATCATGGCCTAAGAGGGCAGAGAAGGAAGGAAGGTGAGGTGAGGGGTGCTGTGTGCTTTACCACCTTGTAGTGAAGTGGCCCATGGCAGAGGGAGCCCAGGTGGGGAGCCAGGTCGCTTGGGCTCTAGTCCTGGCCCTGGATCAACCAGCTATGCAGCCAGGGACAAGCTCCTTGTCAGCTCTGTATGGCGTCCCTGCCTGCGACTGGTCCCAGTTCTGCCCTCGTCTCAAGACACTCAGTCTTCCTATGTCCCTGTTTCTTCCTTATCTATTAAAGGAGACTAATAACTGAAGCCACCTCATAGGGCTGTTTGAGGTGAAAGTGCTTGGAACCTTGCCTGACACTCAGCAGATGCTCAAAAAATGCAAGTTTATGTTGTTTGTAGTTTATGTTGTATGTTGCTAACTATTTGCTAGTACTTGTCACCAATGCTAAGTCCTGTATCTGGCACTTGCCGGAACATTGCAGCCTGTGCTGCTTTCTGTCACCACCCCCAAAGATCTGGGGTTCACTCTTAGGAGCTTGGGACAGCTCTGGCCTCTGGGTCATACTGGTCAGCTTAGCTGTCCATGTCTCACGCACTCAGCCTACCAGGTGCTGTGTGCTGTGCAAGACATACTATTTTGATTTAACACTCTAACTAATCTTCTGAAGTAGAAACTGTTTACAGATGAGGAAAGTGAGAGGTTAAGTGTCTTGCCCAAGGTCACACAGCCAAGAAGTGGCAGAACTGGAATTCAAGCCCTTGTCTGCCCTGTTCAAAAGCCCTTGCTCAACCATGAGGTCAAACTGCCTCTTGCAATATCCCCAAGACAGGACCCTCCAGCCCCCACAGGATTTTCTTGGAGTTTGGGGTGCCCCTAGGAGCCCTGCACATCTCAGAGAGTCCCAGCCAATCCCAGAGCCCAACGCTTTCATCTAGTGCATGGAAAGATGAAAGCTCAGAGAGGGGGAGGGACTTGCCCAGGGTTGCTCTGTGAGCCAGAGATGGAGTATTCTGAGCTGCAGGACTTATTCTGCCCATCCCCCTGCCTTCCAGGCTAGGCTTGAGAGCCCGTCACTCCTATCTTGCTGAGACCCATGAAAGATTAGGGCTGATGTGCTGGCTGCTGGTGGGAAGTCCTCTCCGGGCCTTGGCAGCACCAGGTGCCCTAATGTGGCCCTCCCCACACAGGGTTGTAATTACTTGTGGACTTGCCTTTCTTATTTACTAGACTGTAGGCTCCATGAGCCCAGGTTCTATGGTTGTATTGTATCCTCAGTGCCTGGCTCATAAACAATAATCGTTCATTGCATATGCAATTCAGCACCTACCACATCCTACCACATCCCAGGCCCTGGACCAGAGGCCCAAAGTATCGCAGGGAACAAGACAGACAAAATGTCTGCCCTCAGGGGAGTTTGCATTCCTAGTAAGAAAGAGAAAGACAATGAATGAAATAACTAAGCAAAAATGCATAGTATTTAAGATGATGATGTGTGATATGGAGGGGAATAAGAGGGAAGGGGCATAGGGAGTAAGGGCGTGGGAGGTAAGCATTTTGCAATTTTGATAGGATGCTTGTGGAAAGTAACATTTGAGCCTTGGGGAAAGTGAAAGAGTGAGCCATGATGGCATCTGGGGGAAAAGCATTCCAGGCAGAGGGAGTAGGAGGTACAAAGGCCCTGAGGTGGGAGCATGCCTGTGGTGTTTGAGGGATTGCAAAGAGGCTGGAGGTGTGACTGGAACAGATGGAACCAGTGGGAGAAAAAGGGGAGATAGGGTCAGAGGGGGTGTGAGGTAGGGGCAGATCATGCAGGGCCTTTCTGGCCATGGTATATTCCTCTGTATAAAGAGGGAGCCATGGAGAGTTTGGAGCAGAGGGAGCAGCAGGATCTGGCTTAAGTTTTAACACGATCCGTCTAATTACTGAGTTGCAAGCAGAATGGTGTGGGGCAAGACAGGAGGAGAGCGTCTGAATGTTAGGCAGCTCCTTCAGGAATCCCTTAAGATATGGGTAGGCTGGGCTCACATTGGTAGCAGTGGAGGGGGCCACAGAGGAGGATGTGTTTGAGGTCAGATCTAACGGGGTCAGCATGTGGGCATGAGACAGAGCAAGGGGTCCAGGTTGCCTCCAGGAGTTTGAAATGGACCTGCAGCAATACACAAAGAACAGAGAATCTCCAGCTCTCTCCAGGATCCGGAAGCTTGGACTTTTGTCTCAGCTGTGTCACCCACTTGCTCAGGGACCTTGGGCAGATCCTTTCCCCTCTTGGGGCTCAGTGTCATCCCCTGTTTGATGGTGCCACCCCACTTGTCCAGGCCCATCCCCAAACTCTGGTGCTATGAGGAGGACAAGTACCTTACAGACCTAACCCCCCCACCATCCGCAGGGAGCCAGTACCAGCAGCCACCATGGCGTCACGCATCGGGCTGCGCATGCAGCTCATGCGGGAGCAGGCGCAGCAGGAGGAGCAGCGGGAGCGCATGCAGCAGCAGGCCGTCATGCATTACATGCAGCAGCAACAGCAGCAGCAGCAGCAGCTAGGGGGGCCACCCACTCCGGCCATCAACACTCCCGTCCACTTCCAGTCACCGCCGCCTGTGCCCGGGGAGGTGCTGAAGGTAGGGCCTGCTCTGGGCTGTCCCTACCCCTGCTGGTCCCAGTACTTCCTAGAGTCTTCACCTTCTCCCCCTCCCCAGGTGCAGTCCTACCTGGAGAATCCCACATCCTACCATCTGCAACAGTCCCAGCACCAGAAGGTGCGGGAGTACCTGTCTGAGACCTACGGGAACAAGTTTGCCGCCCATATCAGCCCGGCCCAGGGCTCCCCAAAGCCCCCACCAGCCGCTTCCCCAGGGGTGCGGGCTGGACATGTGCTGTCATCCTCAGCAGGCAACAGTGCTCCCAATAGTCCCATGGCTATGCTACACATCGGTTCCAACCCGGAGAGGGAGGTGAGTGAGGAGTTGGCCAGTGGCTGCTGTGGCTGGTAGAGCTGGTGCCACCTCTGTGCTCCTGAGATTCCTACTCTAATGGCAGGGGCAGAGGTACTGCCCTCAGGGACCCCCAGTCTGAGGGGACACACCCCCAGTTTGAGGGGCAACACAGCCCTATCCTTAGGGAGCCCCAGCCTCATGGGGGAAACACCATCCCTACTTGTAAAAGCTCTGATAGGTAAGGCCAGGTGAGGTGGCTCACGCCTGTAATCCTAGCACTCTGGGAGGCTGAGGTGGGTGGATTGCTTGAGCTCATGAGTTTGAGACCAGCTTGAGCAAAAGCGAGACCCCATCTTTACTAAAAATAGAAAATCTGAGGCAAGAGGATTGCTGAGCCCAAGAGTTTGAGGTTGCTATGAGCTATGATGCCACAGCACTCTACCCAGGGTGACAGCTTGACATTGTTTCAAAAAAAAGAAAGCTCTGATAAGAAGCCAAACACTCATCCAGGGAAGCCCAGTAACTACACTATTGGCAGAAGGTATATCAAGGAAGCTCCTGGGGCAGCTAGGCTCCTTAGGCAGAAGCCCTGCCTGGCCTTGGGGCCAGTGAGATGTGGACAGCTCCTCCCTTCACTCAGTCTGTTTCTTCCTCTCCCAGATGAGCAGGGTGGGTAAGGTGGGCTCCCAGGTCCCTCCAAGTCCCTCCAAGTTGTTTCAGTGCCCCTTCCTCTGGCCCATGTCCTGGTGGGCGCTCCCCAGGTGACTTTTCTCTTTTCCAGTTTGATGATGTCATTGACAACATTATGCGTCTGGACGATGTCCTGGGCTACATCAATCCTGAAATGCAGATGCCCAACACGGTACTCCTGGCCAGGCTGGGGTGGGTGTGTAAGGGGTGTGGGGGGTTGGAGAGAGCTAGAGACAGGGTCCTCCCCAAGCAGAGCCAGCATCTTTCTGTAGGTGACGAGGCCCAGGGTCCAGCAGAATTATGGATCAAGAAGAATGTGCCTCAGCCTGTGTATGGCATGAGGTTCAGAGGGGAGAGAGGTGCTGGGGCAGTAGGGAAGGCTTTCAGAGTGGGGATGGGAGCAGAGAGAAGGCAGGGAGAGCATTGTGGGATAGGGGTGGGCATTGTGCCCACAGGCCTGGAGCTGTGGAGTTCCATCAGGGATCTGGCCTCTCTCCTCTACCAAGCCCAGGGCCCAGCAGGCAAAGGCCTCTGTCCCTCAGTCCGTGGGGCAAATGATATGGGGTTGGCCTTGTCCCCAACCACAAGACCCCTCCTTCTGGCAGCTTCCTGGCAGTGTGACCAACTCTCTGGGTCTCCTGGGTAGAGGTGAGGTGGCGAGTGGGAAGGAGCTGGGTTTGGACTTGAAAGGCCTCACTTTTGGCTTTTGTTTTGACCTTGGGAAGTCCACCAACCATTCTAAGCCCATTTTCCCAATTGCAAAATGAGGGTGATGCGATGGACCCACAGGGCTGTGAGAATATTTGGTGAGGCTCGGCGCCTATAGCTCAACCGGCTAAGGCGCCAGCCACGTACACCTAAGGTGGTGGGTTCGAATCCCCAGCCCGGACCTGCCAAACAACAATGATGGCTGCAACCAAAAAATAGCCGGGCGTTGTGGTGGGCACCTGTGGTCCCAGCTACTTGGGAGGCGGAGGCAGGAGACTCGCTTGAGCCCAGGAGTTGGAGGTTGCTGTGAGCTGTGATGCCATGGCACTCTACCCAGGGGGACGGCTTGAGGCTCTGTCTCAAAAAAAAAAAAAAGAGAATATTTGGCGAGGTAAGAAATTGAGGGCAAAGCTCCGGCACCTGTGGCTCAAGCGGCTAAGGTGCCAGCCACATACAACTAAGGTGGCGGGTTCGAATCCAGCCCGGGCCCGCCAAACAACAATGACGGCTGCAACCAAAAAATGGCTGGATATTGTGGTGGGCGCCTGTAATCCCAGATACTTGGGAGGTTGAGGCAGGAGACTCGCTCGAGCCCAGGAGTTGGAGGTTGCTGTGAGCAGTGAAGCCAGGGCACTCTACCCAGGGGCTCAGCTTGAGGCTCTGTCTCAAAAAAAGAAATTGAGGGCAAAGCTGACAAGTGTTTACACTGAGCAGGTGGAGTTACTAGCACTCCACCCACACTTTCTCCTGGAGGTCCTAAGCCTCCTCTGCTTACTCCTGTCCTTTTCCCTGATCCTGGCCCCAGCCCATGCTGCCAAGGGAAAGTCCTCCTCGAGTAGTCAAGGAGTTAATTCTCAATCTCTACTGCCCTGGTGACATTGCTGGGTGGCTTAGCAGGAGCTGGCTGGGACCAGTTGGGTCTAAACCTGCAGCTAACAGGGCCAGCAAGGGCTGAGGAAGGAGGGGGCAGGAAGGGAGGGCTCAAGTGTCTGGTTGCTTTAGTAGTTCATGGTGGGGTATCTAGGCCTAAGATTTGTTTTGTGTGTTTCTGTGGCAGAAGCTGAGAATCTTTTCCTACCAGGCCCCTGCCTAAACCACCACTGGCTGACCCTTCCCAAATCCCAGTTTGTCTTTGCAAGTCAAATAGGGCATTCTGGGGCCCACCCCCAGGCGGGTCTCCTGCCCCTGTCTGCAGCTTACCTGGCAGTCCTGGGGCTTGCACTGCTCTGAATGGCCATGCTCTGGCCTCCCCTTCTAGCTTGTGCCCTTCCCCCTGCCTGAAGTGCCTTCCCTCCCATCTCTGCTCAGGACTGTATGGAGTTCCATACCCTCCAGGAAACCCTTCAGAAACTTCAGAATTGATTGGGTGTCCCGCCCTATGGCTTCCATAATGCCTAGGGCCTGTCCTGCACTTATCGCTGGTTTGATCTGTTCCTTGAGGGCAGGGGCTACATCGGTCTTATTCAGCTTGGGACTCTGCAGACCTTCAGGTTGAATTGCTGGGTGAAGGGGCCCAGGGTGGACCTGATGCCCCTGGAGTCTCTGGGAACAGTTGCTTTTGGGATGACGGGTCCTCCTCCCTGCCTTACCCTACAGCTGCCCCTGTCTAGCAGCCACCTGAACGTGTACAGCAGTGACCCCCAGGTCACAGCCTCCCTGGTGGGCGTCACCAGTAGCTCCTGCCCAGCGGACCTGACCCAGAAGCGGGAACTCACAGGTACTGCGCCCTCTGTGCCCTGGCTCCCCTCTTCCTTCATCCCCACCCCCAACATCTTTCTCTTCCCCTGGCCTCCAGATGCTGAGAGCCGGGCCCTGGCCAAGGAGCGGCAGAAGAAAGACAATCACAACCTAAGTGAGTCCGAGCCCTCTCCCTTCCCCCTCTCTCTAGCTCTCACCTGGACTGGCTAGACATCCACTCCCTGACCTGGAGCAGTTCTAGAAAGGCTTCCCCACCCAAGGCCACTCCCTTGCAGATGTTTTAAGTTAAACAGTGTAACTCAGTGATGGCTGGGTTTATTTTTGCTCTTTCCACTAGTCCTTTTCAGGAGGGGGTAAGAGAGGAGCTCCTGGGAAGGGATATTTATGAAATTCCCTGTTTCTTAGATTGTTTTCTGGTTTAAGTCATAGAACCTGGGGCCACAGAGGAGTTCCGTGCAGTGGGGAATAGTCCTCCCAGGTGGCTTCACTGTGCTAACAGCCTGACCTGGGTGGATTATGCCTTGTAGTGCCCCTAAATTCTGTCTGGCCTTTGCCCCGACCCTCCTTACCTCCATAGAAACCCCAATCTTTTGGTTACTCTTTACTTTCTAGAACAGCTAAATCTAAACTTCAGGTTGCCCCTGGGGTGCTCCTCCCTAGGCTAGTTGCTTCTCCCCTGGTGAGGTCCCCATCCCTCTAATTGCTCCCTCTGGAATCTGTCACCTACAGTTGAAAGGAGAAGGAGGTTCAACATCAATGACCGCATCAAGGAGTTGGGAATGCTGATCCCCAAGGCCAATGACCTGTGAGTAGATTTCTGCAAGGGAGGGTAGGGGCATGGGGTGGGCAGAAGCTGACAAATATTATCTGCCTCCAGCCCCATGTTAGCTGCTGGGATGGGAGAGAATCACTTTTGTGTTTGAGAAAAGAAGATCCCTCACATTCCCAAATCAGGAAGCTCAAGGCAGATGCACTATCCTGGGAGTGAGCTGGGGTCAAGGGAAGCTTCCTGGAGAAAGAGTTGGCCACTCTGGGAAAATTTCCTCAAGGGCATTGGACTGGTGGAAAGGAGAGAGGTGTGGAGGGGTAGGAATATTGAGAGCCCAGCGTAGGCTTGGCTTTGGGCCCTCTTGGGAAAGAGGCTGTTCCAAATTGCTTGGTTCCGTGAGATCAGAGAGGTGAGTGGTGACAACAGAAGTCACCTAGAAGGCCTATTCTGTGCCAATTGAAATCAGCCTCTTCCACAAATAGGGGGTGGCCAGAGTCAGGTCTAGCACTGGTGGGCAAGGCTGGGACAAGCGACATAGGCTCTGAAAATCAGTGGCAAGGACTTGGCCACTCCTCTGAGCATGCACCTCTGACTTTGCCTGGCCTGCTGCTACAGGGACGTGCGCTGGAACAAGGGCACCATCCTTAAGGCTTCTGTCGACTACATCCGGAGGATGCAGAAGGATCTGCAGAAGTCCAGGGAGCTGGAGAACCACTCTCGGCGCCTGGAAATGACCAACAAGCAGCTCTGGCTCCGTATCCAGGTCTGGTCCTGAACTTGAACTTCTTGGGTAGCTCTGATCCCTGACCCCAGGGGCAGTTCTTACATTTCCAAAGTTGGAGACAAGGGAATGATGTCCATGAGGAAGGAGGATGTATCAGTCAAGAACTTATGCTTTGGTGACAAACAATCCCCAGCACCTTTAAACAACAAATAGCAGCTGAGGTACCGTTTTATGAAACCCTCCTTCTGGGACTGAGGCTGATGGACAGGCACATCTAGAGCTGGCTTTTAAAGACATGTGTCACTCTTCAGTGGTTCTACTTACATGTGCTTGACCAAGTGAAAGCACACCCTACATCCAATCTCAAGGGAGAAGTAAAGCCCAGGTCACCCTGTGCCGGGGAGGTGGAGTGCTAGAATCATTTGGTGCTAGTGCTAGGAATCACCACATGGGCAAACTAAAGAGCAGGGCTTGGGAAAGCCAACTCTGCCAGCTGGAACACGCAGTTCCAGTCCTGGCTGTGTTGAGGGCCTCTTGTTCTCTTTGGATCTGAAGCTGGTCCTCTGTACAAAGGGTCATGGTACTTCAGCTTTCAAACTTTTCTGTTTCTCATGGCAGATAATACAAATTACATTAAAATCTGACACACATAGACATGCTCAAAGTGAAAAATCAAAGTTTCATGAAGGAACACTCATCCTTAATAGATGCAACTTGTTCTGATAATTTCTATTCCAGTCTAGTCTAGACACATCTTTTTCAACTAAAAAAAAAAAATGGAAAGAGCTGGTCAAGAGTCCCTGTATGGTTTCATAACCCACTTAGAGCTGCAACTTGTAGTTTGAAAACACTGGTTTAGACTACCCTGTGCTTTCTTCCAGCTGGGACATTTTGTGGTCTTGGGACCACAAGGGCAGGGGCAAGTGCTGGGATGGAGGTCCAGGGCAGAGGTTGTCTGGCAGCTGGTGCCTATGGTTATGTGCCCCCAGCCCCCTCTCTGTCTGCCCTGCAGGAGCTAGAGATGCAGGCTCGAGTGCACGGCCTCCCTACCACCTCCCCCTCGGGCATGAACATGGCGGAGCTGGCCCAGCAAGTGGTGAAGCAAGAGCTGCCCAGTGAAGAGGGCCCAGGGGAAGCCCTGATGATGGGAGCTGAGGTCCCTGATCCTGAGCCACTGCCGGCTTTGCCTCCCCAGGCCCCACTGGGCCCACCTGCCCAGCCACCATCCCCATTCCATCACCTGGACTTCAGCCACAGCCTGAGCTTTGGAGGCGGAGATGACGAGGGGCCCCCAGGTTACCCTGGACCCCTGGGGCCAGAGCATGGCTCCCCATTCCCCAACCTGTCCAAGAAGGATCTGGACCTCATGCTCCTGGATGACTCACTGCTACCACTGGCCTCTGACCCCCTCTTATCCACCATGTCCCCAGAGGCCTCCAAGGCCAGTAGCCGCCGGAGCAGCTTCAGTATGGAGGAGGGCGATGTGCTGTGACCCTGGCTGCCCCTGTGCCAGGGAACAGGGGCTGGCCTGGGGGCTGGGAGAGCTGGGGCATTCCCTCTCACCCTTCAGGCTGCACTTGTTTGTGAATTAGCCACTTGCCCTGCCTCACTACTCCCCATTGACCCTCCTGTTTGGACTTAGTGCCTGCCTGGCAGCCTGTGGAGTCAGGAGAAGCCCCCTCCCACCTGCCTCAGTGCCCCCCAGGCAGCCCTCTTGGTGGGGCTGGGAGGGAGTAGGAGGTGCAATTGTGAGGGGGAAGAGAGGGGCAGGTGTACTAGAGGTAAGAAGAGGACTCCTAATGGGGGGGTTCATGTCTTCTGAGCCTGATCCTCCTTACCACCAATGAAGGATGTATTGGACCAGAGGATTCCAGAAGCTCCTTCTCTGAGGCAACGACTGGTCCTGGGGGTGCCCAGGCCTTCCTTTCTGGGACTCAGATGGCAACAAGCCCATCCCCCAGCCTGGTCCTCCCTCCTCCCACAGGTGGGGTTCCACCCCCCTTTGGTGCTAACAGCTCTCCACCAGGTGGTGTGAGGGTGGGGGTGACCAGAAGAGAAGGGCGGCTGGGTTCAGGTTAGATTGTGGGGTCACTGCTGAAAGAGCAGCCCCCTCCGACTTCCCACTTTGTGCCTTTAATAAACACTGTGCTTTGTACCTGCTTGTCCTGTCTCTTTGTTTTGTTTTTTTAGAGACAGAGTTTCACTTTGTTGCCTTCAATAGAGTACTGTGGCATCACAGCTCACAGTAACCTCCAGCTCTTGGGCTTAGGCGATTCTCTTGCCTCAGTCTCCCGAATAGCTGGGACTACAGGCGCCCACCACAACGCCTGGCTATTTTTGTTTTGTTGTTGTTGTAGTTTTGGCCAGGGTGGGGTTTGAACCCGCCACCCTTGGTATATGGGGCCAGTGCCCTACTCACTGAGCCACAGGTGCCACCCTGTCCTGTCTCTTCGGAATGGGTCTAGGGCTGACAAAAAACAAAATGATTCCACCCAAAGGACCCCTTTCTGGCCGCAGAGTTTGGGTGCTCCTTGAAGGGGGTTGGTTGAGGGGTACAGGAAATAGCCCATCAGCTGGTTTCCCCTACTCTTTAGCCCTGCTCCAGGAAGCTGGAGATGTAGGCTTACTTTTGGATCCGGATGCTGACGGGGGTATTGTCCCTCCTTGTGGCCACAAGGTGGCGCTGCAGCCACGCTAGTCCTACATTTCCAGCAGTGGCCGCAGACCCAGGAGGTGAAGATGCTGGGGACCCAGCTGCTCTTCAACCAAGTCTACCCACCTCAGCTGTTTCTTTCTGGTACCCTTGACCCAGGCTACCTCTGGCCCAGGGTAGGGGGTAAGCTTCTCTCTCCCCCACCCCACTTCTAGTGGTGACCTCTTCAGATGTCTTCCCCTCCGCAAGTGGGCCAACACCCAGCTTAAGAAGCTCTAGCTAGGTGCTCAGGAGGCAAGGCTGGCACCTTGTCTCTGCCATAGTGTCTCTGGCAGCACGGTTTTCTGGTAACGGAGGGGCTTCATCTTGTAGTTTTAAGGGAAGGGACCCATGTGAACTATTGGGAGGAGATAGGAGCACAAGATCCTGGTAGGTGTAAGAGACATGGGGTACTACTATTCTACTCTGGTGCCATCTGCATCAAGGGTGACCCTTTCCTCTTTCTGGGCTGGGATCCCCCAGGCACAATAGTCCCCAGAGACCTCTGCACCAAGATTCTGGGGATTTCTGATCTCACTTAGGATGGGGAAGTGGCTTGGGGTAGTGAGGAGCCAAGTGGTTTCTCCTTGAGCCCCAGGTGTCTGGGGGGAGGAGGAAAGGGTCTTCTAGGGCAACATCCAGCTCCCTCTTGGCTTCCCCCAATCTCTTCAGGCAGAGACCAAAATGGCTTCCTTTCCCTGGTCCCTGAGAGGCTGAAGGGGCCTAATTTAAAAAAAAAAAAATCACAGGATGAAAATGGCAAAGAGGGCAATTTCCTCCATGCAGAATGGGAGATCAAATCAATGTTGGAGCAATTAATATGTGAGGGGAGAGAAGGAAAGGGGGCTGGTGGCTGGGCTGGCAGAGGCTGTAGGATTAATCTCAAGGTCAGATGGAGTCATGGATAACCTTGTGGAATCTGTGCCAACCAGGGCACTGGTGTCTGCTTCCAGTTCCAGGTCCTACCCCACTGCTTGGAGCGTGCCTAGGCTCTGGGAACTCTCTCTAAGCCCATTCTGGACTCTGGCCAGGAGACACCTGATGATTCAGGCTTGCGCTGCCTGGCCCTGAAGGGGCTGGAGTCTGAAAGAAATACCTCCCTATCCCTCTCACTTGGTCTTTTACTTCATCTTGGGGTTTCATTCAGAAGAGTACAGAGCTGCTGCCTGCTTCCTCGTGCAGCCCTCAAGATCGCTGTTACCCACTCCACCTGCCTGCTGGTTTCCTGCCCCCCTCCCCCTCCCGCAGCTCCTTCAGCCCAGCCACCACCTACAGCTTAGGGAGTGGAGTGTGGACTGCACATTGACAGGACTCAAGGTGTGAGTGGGGTTTTGTCCACAAGAGGGTGCCCCTGGGCCAGGACTGAGCAGCCTCCTGCCCTGCTGGTAGGGGTGGTGGAGTCTCAGCTCCATTGTACATTCCAAGCTGTCTGCCTGGGTGGCTTCCACCCTGCCTGAGCTCCTCCAGTCCTGCTGGTTTGGTTAAGGATGGCCGGGTGCTACCTCCAGCATTTCAATAAGCCACCAGAAAGCATTCTTGTATCTGAGTTGGCCTGCACAACCCTCATCTTGTGGTTGGAATGGAGTTGTGCCATCAGCTTTGTCACCTTCAGGCTGGTGGCTGTGAACCTCTGATTAAATAAGAGGGGAATGCATTCTTTAGCCATGTTCTTTATTTGGTGGACAGCACCTTTCTGGGTATCAGAACCATGGGGAAAAATTCTTTTCGAAAAGGCGGAATGGGCATGTTGGCTAGTGTGAAAGCAGGGGTGTACCTCTCCAACTCCTCCATTTCTATCGAAAAGCCCCCTGGGGCTTGAGAACAAGCAGAGTGTACAATGAGCAGATGTGGGGACAAGCAACTGTAGCTCCCCTTCAGGGTGGGGTGGAAGAGCAGAGATGGTGCTGGTAGAGTGAGCCCTGCTCTTGTCCCTGCTGTCCTCAGCTCTAGTTCCTGTGTCTGTCGGTCCTGCTAGCTGCCCTCTCTGCCTTAATACCCACCTCCTGAGCCTTAGGAAGTTCCATTGCCCAGCTGCATCTGCTCTACGGCCTGCTTCACTATCAGAGCAGGTCTGGGAGGTCAGAACCCGAGTGAGTGGAGAGCAGGTCCTCTGAACGTCCTGCTTGGAAGCCAGGGGCAGTAGCTTGCGCCTGTAATCCTAGCACTTGGGAGGCTGAGGCGGGTGGATTGCCTGAGCTCACTAGTTCAAGACTAACCTGAGCAAGAGCGAGGCCCCATCTCTAAAAAATAGCTGGGCGCTGTGGCGGTTGCCTGTAGTCCCAGCTACCTGGGAGGCTGAGGCAAGAGAATTGCTTGAACCCAAGAGTTTGAGGTTGCTGTGAGCTAAGATGTTACAGCACGCTACCGAGGGTGACCAAGTGAAACTCTGTCTCCAAAAAAAAAAAAAAAATGTCCTGCTTGGAATTCCACAAGTTTCCATTACCCTTTAAAATGATGGATTCTTTCTTTATTATTTAGGGCCTTTAACTTGGATGATACATACTGTTGATCTTCTACACACACACGCATAGCCTCCTAAAAACTACCCCCAAGACTAACACTCTTACCCCCAATCCATGCCCCTGCCCTACCACAAAGCCCACGCTTTGTGGGGGAAACCAAAGTCCCTCCCTAGCACCTCCTGCCCCTGGTCTCCCCAACCCTCACCTCTCAGCATCCAGCCCCCATCCCCCTCTCAGCCTCCTCCAGCCTCATCTTTTTTCTTTGCTCTTTTCTTTCCGAGGGGGCAGTGGAATTTATACAATATTTAAGCAGCCAGAGCTGAGTCCGGGAAGATATTATTAATGTAAAAGGGACGGGCTGCAAATGCTTTTGGACCTGGTTACAATTAGAGGGTGATTTTTCTAAAGGTCAATGAATTCAGATAATATCCACAGGGGGGAGAGAAATTTAATACCTTTTTAGTGAATTAATTAATTATAATATTATATCGGCTTGGGGTTCTTTTCCAGAGTGATTAAGGGAGCGATCTGTCTTCTGTGAGGCCGGGGAGCTGTGCCTGCTGCCAGCGAGGACCCTGTCGCAGGGCTCAGGATGGGGACCCTTCCCCCTTCTCTCACCCTCTGGTGGCCAAGGAGGTTGGGGTGCTGCCAGGCAGGAGAGGGAGGCAGGTTCTGGTTGGAGCGGAGGTCAGGTGCAATTAGTGACCTTTCCCCTGAGCCTATTGGCCTCCTCAGGCACCACCCTCCTCCTGCTGTCATGTCACCAAGCCTCATGCCAGGGGCCTGAAGAGCTCGGACATAGGGGATGGCCTCTTCCTTTATACTTGGAGAAACTGAGGTCCACTGTGAGTTACCACAGGTTGAGGTGGCAGAGCTGGTTGGACATACAGAGAAGATGAGAAATACCTCTCGCATATTTCCCAAACCAGGCCTTCTAGAAAATCTTCTCCACTGACTAGAGGCCTATGGAACTATCTGTGAAATTTTCCTGTTTCCAAAAGAGGCTCTTTCAGTGTGTGGAATATGCCTAGGCTCTGCTTATAAAATGAAAATGCCTCAGGAATATTGATACTTCAAGTTACTGCAAGGCCTGGTGAGGGAATAGCCAAGATTTCTATTTGTGAAGGGACCTAAAAGTGTCCAGGGAGAAATGCTTTTCACCCATTTATTCATTCATTCATATACTCAGCCAAATAGTCATTCAACAAACATTTGTGGCACACTTGCTTTTGTGCAAAAGACAAAAGACAGACTGAAATAGCCCCTCTTGAGTTCCTACCCAACTCATCCTAAGCCCCAGTATACATCTGAGCAAGGAAGGGTGGGGTGGGGAGAACTTTGTGGTCCCTTCTGCCCAGACAATGGTCCTTAACTCGACCTGAGGACAGGAAGCCCAGATGGGATGTAGTGGACTTGTAGAGCAAAGTGTGTGCCCATTCACTCAGCAAATCCTGAGCACCCACTTTGAGCTGGCCCTGTGCTGAGTGCTGGGGATACACTGATAGATAAAAGCCAGCCTAGCTCTCCCTGGGGCATGGCGGACACAGGGAGACAGACCTGGGAGCCTGCAATAATGACTCAGTGGGTTTAGAAAAAGGGGCAGAGTGACATTAAGCTAGGTCATGAGGGACCAGGCTGACAAGGGCAGGGGTAAGGCACATGGACAGAGAGGGAGGGGCATTCCAGGCACAGGACACAGAGTGTGCAAAGGCCTGAGGAATGGGGGCACCTGCAGATGAAAGGGCACAGTGGGACTGGCAGTGACTGGGGCTGGGTGAGCAGCCACCTCTGCTTCACCCCCATGCCCAGGCATGTTAACTGGAAAACAATTCCACAAAGCTACATGTCTGGGTCCAGGAAGGCAGGGAGCAGCAAAGCCAAACAGACCTGATTTAAATGTGGGCTCTGCCATGGGTGATGGAGCCCCTCTCTGCCTCGGTTTCCCATTACCTTCCAAGGTGGTTGTGGGCATTCAAGGAATAACTGATGGAAAAAGCTAGGCACTGCATTTCACTCATGCTGTGGCCCCAGACATCTCAACCTCCAGATGGCCCAAGAGGGGGTGGGTGGGTCAGGGCTCTGCCCCAGCTATGCCCTCAATTCCTTTTCCCTCCTAAGGGGGTGCCAGTGGAGGCCCTAGACTGGCAACCTCTCTTGGAGGGGAAATCAACATTTTTCTCCCTTCTTCCCTTAGCCCCATCTTTCCCCCCTTCCTGCCTGTCCCTCTTCTCCCCAACGGCCCCTTCTGCCCTGGTTCCCCATAACAGCCCCCTCCCCCACCCCCTCTTCTTGCTCTGTGTGCGGCAGGCCGGGGAGGGCCTTCCCATTGTACTATCTTTGGGCCCTAAATTAAAATTGATGACATCTTGAAATGAGCAGTGAGGGTAATTTTGCTTCTGAGCTGGGATGCTAATGAGGCCCCTTAATGGTGCGAACGCTGAGCTGACGGGTCGTGTGTCACGCACAGCGGCGAGGGGGGTAATGGCCACGGTAAGTGCCGGTAATTACACCCTGTCTCACTGTATTTTGGCAGGCCTGGTGGGAGAGCGGGGGCTCAATCACCTCTGAGAGGGCGCCCCCCACCCACCTTGGGACTGACAGGCAGAGATATCCCCCTCAGCCCAGCCAGGCACCTTGACTCCAGCCTTACTAGCATGAGGGGCCTAAGTACAGGCCCCCCCATTCCATGCACACACAGAGTGCAGCACACATGGTCACACATGCCACGGTCACACCATTCTGCACCCCACACACATACGTTCACCTCTACAGACTGGGCACACCCCCAGAGTGCAGACAGCACCTGCAGACACTTGTGTGCTCCGCAGTTATGCTCTTCACACGCACCTCCACACTCTGCAGATACACAGCTGCACGTACACATGGTGCACAGCACACACACAGCTGCGCAGATACAGTCCCAAGTAGTATGCACGTACTGAACAGCTACTGTGCTTCATGTCTGTGAGCGCCAATCCTTCCAGTCTCTCCTGAGATAGTATTGTTATTCTTACTGTGTGACACAGAAACTGAGCCTTGGGGGATTCAGCAACTTGTCCTAGATTATACAGCTAGCCAGTGACAGAGGCAGGCCTGGAATTCAGTTCTATTTTACTTTTTGATCTTCCCCCACCATTTCCTCTTATGTACTCATGCATGTGTCCCTGTCCCTGTATAAACACAGATGCACGCACATGCACACATGTTCATCACACACAGGGCACTTCTATCCTTTGTGCACCAAAAGACACAGACAGAGCACTTGACACACATGTGCAGGGTGTAGTGGGCATGCACACACAGATGTATGTGTGTGCACAGGCTCAGGTCATGATGGTTGCAAGTCCATGCATAGTATGTCCTAGAGAAAGAAACCTGGGCAGTATGGGGAACCAGTCACGCGGCCTCTCTAGGCTTTGGCATCTCAATTTCTAAAGAAGGGGAAATAAACCCTACTTCACCTTCCTCCCCAGCACTTAACTGTTGCGAAGGTAAAATGACGGCCACACAAAGGAGAGTGATGTGCCCTTCTACAAATGCCACACAGAATCACACTCTAGGTACTCACGCACACACATTGTATGTATGTGCATGTGCACTCCCTGTGGTGTCTAAGCGCTGCACACATCCAACACATGCTCTTTAGACACTCCTCTGCACACACCCTGTATACATGCTGTGATGTACACCACGGCACTGGGATAGAGCCCACGTGAAAAGGGAGACTCCAGCCTAGGTGGGTTGGAGCTCAGGAGTTTGAGACCAACTTGAGCAAGAGCAACACCCTGTCTCTAAAAATAGCCCACCATTGTGGCAGGCACCTTAGTCCCAGATACTCAGGAGGCTGAGGCAAGAGAATTGCTTGAGCCCAGGAGTTCAAGGTTGATGTGAGCTATGATGCCACAGCACTCTACTGAGGATGAAATTGAGACTCTGTCTCAAAAAAAAGAAAAAAAGAAAAGAAAATGGAGATTCCATAAAGTCCCTGGGTACTTGTCATGTTATATCCTCCCCACCCCAAATGTTTATCAAGCCTATAATTATAGTACAAGTTACAAGCATGGATTTTGGAGTTTGGCTGCCTGAGCTCTTGGCCTCTGATCTTCACTTTATTTGCTGTGTGAACTTGGGCAAGTTATTTAACCTCTCTGTGCCTCATTTTTCTCCTCTGTAAAATGGGGATCATAACACTATACTTATTCTATAGGGATGCTGTAAGGTTAAATGAGTTATCATATGTAGCTGGGTGCAGTGGTTCATACCTGTAATCCCAGCACTTTAGGAGGTCAAAGCAGGAGGATTGCTTAAGACCAGAAGTTTGAGACCACCCCGGGCAACATACCAAGACTCTGTCTCTACAAAAATAAAATTAGCTGGGCACAGCAGCATGTACCTATAGGCCTAGCTTAGGGCTTAGAAGGATCAGTTGAGCCCGGGAGTTCGGGGCTACAATAAACTATGATCATGTACTGGATTTTTTTTTTTTTGAGACAGCATTTCACTTATTAACCCCTGGTAGAGTACTGTGGCATCGCAGCTCACAGCAACCTCCGACTCCTTGGACTTAGGCGATTCTCTTGCCTCAGCCTCCTGAGTAGCTGGAACTACAGGCACCTGCCAGAATGCCCAGCTATTTTTTTGTTGCAGTTTGGCTAGGGCTGGGTTTGAACCCACCACCCTTGGTATATAGGGCCAGTGCCCTACTCACTGAGCCTCACTGGATTTTAACCTAAGCAACAGAGGTCCTGTCTCAAACAAAACAAAACAAAGTAAAAAAAAAATAACCAGATGTAAAGCGCTTACTGACTGGCCCAGTAAGTGTATCTCAGGTATGACAAGCACCAAGGAGTGGGCAACAGATGGTAGTGTAGGGAATGCCCACCTACGGCTGGGGCAGTCAGGGAGGGCCTCCTGGAGGAAGAGGGATTTGGGCTGGGCCTTGAGGGAAAGTTATAGCTACCATTTATTGAGAATCTACTCTGTGCCAGGCCCTATGCTGTGTGCCTTATGTGAATGATCCCAGAGAGTCTTGCGCGGAGGGGAATACTATCACATCCAGAAACATCCACTCATGCTACAGACAGGGGGAAGTGCAGAGAGGGTTGGTAATTTGTCCAAGGACAGGAAGGGCCTAGATAAAAGAAGGAGAGGCAGGCTCGGGAATTCCAGGTGGGATGAGCATGTGTCAGAAATAGAGCAACAGATGGGAAAACACACCCAGAGGGCTTTCCTTGCTTCACTGTCACAGTTTCCAGTTAATGAGAAGGGGGCGAGCATCTGGAGGGGTGCTGACCTAATTGCTGTGTCTTTTACGGCACACCAGGGACCTGGTGGAGAGTGGGAGTGGCTGGCACTGCCCACAGCATGCTGGGGCGGGGGCCAGAGATGGATATCTTCACTTCCCTTGCCCCCTCCCCCACCAAGGGAGGGGTTGACCCAATTAGGGAGGAGGTGGGTGACCCTGCTCAGGGTCATCTCAGATCTGGAGACCAGGCCTGGGTCTCTGGAATGCAGTGCAGCTGATACTCCAAAAACATAGATGCTCAGATAACCTCCTGTCTCCCTGAACCCACTGCCTCTAGTCCTCATCACCCACCTAGACCTTTCTCATTAGCACAGAGAAGAGGGCATGGCAGGGCAGGAGGAGAAGGGGCAAGGGCTTCCCAGGCCTCTGGATGTGGGTTAGCATCCCAACTCCTCCCCTTCCTAGGAGTGGGGGCTTGGGGAAGTCCTCCGCCCACAGCTCAGGTCCCCACGCCTTTGTTTTTTCCTCTTTGATCATACTGGGACAACCTCACGACCTCCCAGGCAGAGGATGCAGTCATCACAGCCAGCCCCAGGGTGGGGGTAACCCAGTGAGGTATCATATCATTTGTTGTCTTTAACAGTAGAAGGGGATACTATTAATAATTGCATCAGGGCAACAGGTGACAGCTGGAACTGCCTTGGGAGAAGCAAGATGTGTGGTCACCATACACAGTGTCAGTCCCCTTCCTGCCCACACCTCTGTAGGAGGAGCTGGGACATCTGTGTACCTCTATGGGCCAGGTGGGGCTTGGCCACCTAGGGGGACCAGAACAGGCTGGGATGGGGAGGAATGTAGAGAGTGTCACACCTGGGGGCATGGTCAGGGGTAAGTCCCTTTCCCAGCCAGGTCTGTTTCCTTTCAAATTGCTTGCTGGATCTGGGGAATTCTGTAGGTGGTTTAGAGAGAACCAGAACCAGATTTGGAGCCAGCTCCATCACTTACTGGCCACGTGGACCTCCTGGGTCTATTTCTCAAATTTTGTGGAGCTCCTGTCTCCTCATTTGGAAAAGGCCTGTTCTGTTGTGTGCCAGGAGGTTCACCCTAAGCAAGGGGCGTGGACTAATAAAAGGTGAGGTTTTGGGGAAGGCGAGCTCCTTCTCACTCTAAGCTGGGCCTGCCTTCTGCTCCCCTCACCTCAGGCAGGTGGAAATTCAGGGCTCTGGAGCACCATTCTTCAGTCCTGACTTGGAGCAGAGGTTTTGAGGGAGGAAGGCGACGGAGGCCAGGATCTACGGTGCTCCGAATGGTAGGAGTTGTTACCGTTTACATTATTACTGAAGGGCACCTCACTTCAGGCCAGGGTGGTATGAACTATTCCAGCCCATTCTCTAGGAGCTGATGGGCTCAGGGCCTTGGCTGGAGGGTGGGGCAGCTGCCTACTAGGCCCCTCAGGTGCCTTCGCTAGTAGGTCCTAGAAAAGGGGGGTGAGGACAGAGGGGCTGCTGCCTAATGAACAATTAGTGTCCGCTGCGTGGCTAATCATGTGGTTCCATGTAATTAAGAAGTTAATTAGTGCTGTGTCAATTAAGGTTTAATTAGTCCCCTCTTCTTCAGAGAAGCCTGAAAGATCCTCATGCTGGAAGCTTCTGGAATGGAGGGTTGGGGAGTGGAAAGACAGATGCAAGAGGGAACAAAGGTCTTGGGGGCACTTCCTCTTGTACCCCCAAAGTTGTGAGATCAGTGACTTGCTGCCCCCCAACTCCACCTCTCTGTCCCTGGTCATGGAGATTTGGGGGCTAGCTCCCATAGAAGGGTGCCCTGAAGTCATTGCACCCTACTTTCTACACTGCCTCAGGGTGACTTTCAGTTGCTCTCCTTGTGGAAGGTGAAGTAACTGGGACGCAGGGAGGTTAAGTATTCACTCAAGGTCAACACAGCCAGTTAAGGGGCAGATCTGGATTCAGACTGTCAGACTCCAAAGCCTGCCATAAAAATCTAAGCCAGGGAAAGCAAACTTATCTCACACAATGGACCGAGTGTGATCCCTGGGCCTCCCTCCTCGCTGTTCCCTGTGCCCTGTGCTCCGATGTTCTCCTCCCCAAATTGGACAGGCTCCCTCCCTCATTCATTCGGGTCTCTGCCCAAATATCAGCTCACACTGAGGAGGACTTCTGTAATCACCCTGTAGAAAACAGCACCCCCATCTCCCTGTCACATGTCCCATGATAGCGATGATCGCTATCTGACATACTGTATTTGTCTACTTGTTTGTGGTGGCCTGTTTCCCACCCTGAGAATGAAGTCTCCAGGCAGGGAGGGGCTTTGCTTCTCTATCCTCAGTGCCTGAAACCTAGTGGGTGCTTTGTAAATATCTGTTGAATGAAGAATGGATGAATGGACTTGTAGTGAGGCTTAAACAAGAAGCCAAGGCACTTAGGTGCAAGGCACAAAGAACATAGGTTCCTTTCCTTTCTCCTTCCCTTCTCTGTTCCCACCCAAGAGTGATTCTCTTGCCTCAGCCTCCCAAGTACCTGGGACTACAGGTGCCCGCCACAAGGCCCAGCTAGTTCTGCGTTGTAGTTGTCATTGTTGTTTGGCAGGCCCGGGTGGGATTTGAACCCGCCAGCTCTGGGGTGTGTGGCTGGCTCCCTAGCTGCTGAGCTATAGGCGCTGAGCCAATTCTTTCTTCTTGTTTCTCTCTCCTCTGCCCCCTTCTGTGCACCCACCCCTTCCTCTGTTACTCAGCTGTGATGTGACCAGCGGGCTGGCTGGGCACAGAGCAATGCCTGTTACCCTCCTGCAGTCAGCAGGTGGCAGGTAGAGCAGCCTCTGTGCCAAGAGGGACCCTACCTGCTTGCATGTCAATAAGGAAGGCACTTGTGATGACAGTGTCACACACAGTGGGTCTTCCTCTTACCCTCCTGTTCCTGGCAGTTGTTTCCCTAAGTGTCCCCCACCCCACTGACCTGCCACCTTATGTCACTCTCCTCATGTGGGGCTCTTCCCAATTCGAGACAGTGTCATGTTCTGCTGGGGTCCAGGTCCAGGGCTGTCCTTAGTATCTGGCAGAAACCACTTTCCAAACAGTGCACAGAATCCCCTGCCCTGTTTTGAAATTTTTAATAGCCTTATTAAGATATAACTTACAAACCATAAAGTTCACCTAATTAAAGCATATGATGCAATGGTTTCTAGTATATTTGCAGAGTTGTGTGACCATCACCATCATCTAACTTTAGAACACGTGTATCACCCCAAAATGGAACCCTGTGCTCCTTAGTGGTCACCCCCTATTCCATCCACGCCTACCCGCTGACCTAGGCAGCCACTCATCAACTTTCTGTCTCTAAACAGGTGTCTATCTAGGTAATGCAGGTACATGAGATCTAATAATATGTGATATTTGTGACCAGCTTCTCCCATTTCGTGTATCTTTTCCCTACCTTTTTACCATTTCCTTCTTCCATGGTGGATGTCCCTAAACAGAAGACTTTCAAGCACATTTTGGACAATTTATTTAGGATGTGGCTCAGACAAAAGATGAGGCATTAGGTTTGGTCTTTTCCTAACCCCCCTCTGCCTTCACTGATTAGACTCTAATCAGAGCTGTTTGGTTCATTTCTGCCCTGACGTCTTCTCTTCCATAGCACCTTTCCCACCTGCCTGGAAGCCTCTGGCTCTCTCTTCCTCTGCCCCTCATTTCTCCCTTCTTACTGCTGTCATGAGTACCAGCGTCACCTTCTAGGATCCACTGAGCCAGATGGTTCCCCAGTGCTTAGGAATGAAGCCCACACTCCTTGGTGGACATTCTGGGTTTATCACATCCCCCAGTCTCATCTTTGGCTGTGTCTGTATATACCCTCAATAATTCAGCCAGACCAGGCCCTCACCTGCTCTGAGTTGTCCACTTCTGACCTTCTAAAATTGCTTCTCTTGGCTTTTCCTCTTAATTCCAAATTTTCCAAACAAACGCCAGCTGCTCCATGAAGCTTTTCCTGATCCCTCTACTCAGAAGCAATGTCTTTAGGCCGGGCGTGGTGGCTCACGCTTATAATCTTTACACTCTGGGAGGACCAGAGGATCTCTTGAGCTCAGGAATTTGAGACCAGCCTGAGCAAAAACGAGACCCCATCTTTACAAAAAATAAAAAAAAATTAGCCAAGCATTGTGGAACGTGCCTATAGTCCCAGCTACTTGGGAGGTTGAGGCAGGAGGATTGCTTGAGCCCAGGCATTTGAGGGTGCTGTGTCTCAAGACAAAAGAAACAAGCAATAACAGCATAGTAATGTCTCCAACTCCAGAGCAACACAAAATGCAGGTGGCTGGTAGAGATTGTGCCTCCTGCCATCTTTCTCTGCCTGAGTGCGGGAAGGATGGCATTTCTGGGCTATGACAGGGCCGTAAGCTCCTGCTCTGTGCATAGTGGAAGCACTTGGCACTATCACTTGGGCCCAGAGTTGTCCTTGCAATTCAGCAATCATTTCTAAGCATTTCCTGGATGCCAGGTCCTGGCCTAGATCCAGAGACAGAGATGAGCAAGGCAACCCTTTACCCTTAGAGAAAACATGGCGAGGTCCTGGGGCTCCTGGGAACGCATAGGAGAGGCCCTTAGCGCTAGTGGCAAACTTGACTGAGCCTCTGCCTCCCTCCCCTCCCCTGTCAGTAGGGGTAGTAGGAGGGTCTAGTGGGGAAGGGACAAAGAGAGTTGGCTTGAGGAATGGAGGAAATGAAATGGAGAACAGAGATAATTGTTCCCATTTGGCAACTTTTTCTAATTAGGGACCAATTAAGTCCTCAGGTACTTAATTGGGGTCCTGGTAGATTCTCTAATTTACTAGGTAATTACTGGCCAGTAATTCTACCAGCATGAAATTTGGGGAGGGAATATGTTCTCACAACATTTAGATTTTTCTCTGTTCCAGGGGCTTTTCCCAGAAAACAAGCTAGGTGCTCTTTTGTCTCTCCATTCAGACTGCCTTCCCCCCACCTGTGTCTCCTCACTGTCCCACTGGTCTGTGCCCCCTTCCTGGTCTCTGAGCTACTGAGACTGGTAATCTAGTTGGAGACCACTGGCTAAGACCATAAGGACATGGGACAGCCTCCCTAGCATCCATCCAGCTTTTGGTAACATAGAATTACTATGTATTGGGGAACTTCTAGGTCATACACTATTTATTTAATTCTACAACCCTGTGATATGAACATCATTTTATCCCCATTTTACAGATGAGAAAACTGAGATACTAAGAGGTTAAGTAAAACATAGGAAGTTACCCTAAAGAAACTTTCCAAGTTGTGCTGGAGGGTTTTATGTGCAAGGATCCCTCACAGTGTTATTATTTGAGACAGAGTCTCACTCTGTCACCCTTGGTATAGCACTGTAGTGTCACAGCTCACAGCATCCTCCAACTCTTGGATGTTAGTGATTCTCTTGCCTCAGCCTCCCAAGTAGCTGGGACTACAGGCATCTGCCACAACACCCGGCTATTTTTTATTGCAGTTGTGTTTTAGCTGTTTTAGCTGGCTGGGACTGGGTTTGAACCCACCACCCTCGGTATATGGGGCCAATGCCCTACCCTCTGAGCTACAGGCACCGTTCCACAGTGTTATTTGTAATGTCCGCCAAAACTAGTAAGTGATGGAGCAGGGTAGGACAGCAGGTAGACTGGCCCTCAAGGCCATGTGCTCAGGAGCTACCCCATATTGTTCCTCTCCAGTAAGTTGCTCTGCTTCAGTTTTCCTCTATGAAAACATTGCTTCTCAATTTGTTAAAATAGATTCATTAAGAAATAACTGACATTTATTGCATATGTTTAAAGTGCACAATCTTTTTCTTTTTTTAAAACAGAGTCTCACTTTGTCACCCTCAGTAGAGTGCCATGGCGTCATAGCTCACAGCAACCTCAAACTTTTGGGCTCAAACGATCCTCTTGCTTCAGCCTCCTGAGTAGCTGGGACTATAGGTACCCGCCACAATGCCTGGCTATTTTTAGAGATGGGCTCTTGTTCTTGCTCAAGCTGGTCTCGAACCTGTGAGTGCAGGCAATCCACCTGCCTTAGCTTTCCAGAGTGCTAGGATTACATGCATTACATGCATGAACATGAGCCAGCATGCCCGGTCAATCTTTTTTTTTGAGACAGAGTCTTACTCTGTTGCCCTGGATGGAGTGCCATGGCGTCATCACAGCTTATAGCAAGCTTAAGCTCCTGGACTACAAGCACCTGCTACCACACTCTGCTAGTTTTTCTATTTTTAGTAGAGATGGGGCCTTGCTCTTACTCAGGCTGGCAAACCACCCAGTTTGGCCTCCCAAAGTGGGAGGATCACAGGCATGAGCCACTGGGACTGGCTTTAAAGTGCACAATCTGATGTATGTATCTATGTGTCTTAGCCCATCTTACATTGCTGTAAAGGAACACCTGAGGCTGGGTACTTTATAAAGAAAAGAAGTTTATTTGGTCCATGGCTTTGCAGGCTGTATAGAAGTATGGTGCCAGCATCTGCTTCTGGTGAAGGCTTCAGGAAGCTTTTACTCATGGCAGAAGGTAAAGAGGGAGCAATCATGTCACATGGATAGAAAGGGAGCAAGAGAGAGAAGGCAAAATGCCACACTCTGAAGGGGCCCTCCTTTTGGACCCTGTGCAGGGTTCCTCCTGGCTCGTCCCCTCCTCTGTGGGCCTCAGAGATTTCTCCTTCTTATTCATGCAGTTGGGTGCTCTGGCTTGGGCAATGACCCCACTGGCCCAGGTTAGATCTGGAGGGAGCAGCAGCTAGGACTCCTAGAATTAAAGGATGAACAGTCTGAGCCTCACCTGTATGGTGAGGACTTTTCAGAAAGTCCCACATGGAACTTTCAGGACTGTGCAAACACAGATGAATAGTCACTCAGAAGCTTCCAGCTTCCAGAACTGGGATTGTCATCAGGCTGCATAAAAATGACTGTCTGGTGGTCTTCACTCTTCCCCGAGGCAGAGGATGTGATGGGACCCTGTCTTAGTCTGTTCAGGCTGCAACAGGTACCATAGACTGTGTGGCTTATAAAGGGCAGAAATTTATTTCTCACACTGCTGGAGGCTGGGAAGTCCAAGTGCTGGCAGACTGTGTCTGGTGAGGGCCCTCTTCTGGGTTACATACAGTTATCTCTCAATGTAGCCTCACCTGGTAGAAAGCAGAGAGAACTAGCTTTCTTCCTTTTCTTTTGTTTCTTTCTATATATATAAAGTCTCACTCTGTCACCCAGGCTGGAGTGCAGTAACACCATCATAGCTCACTGTCACCTTGAACTCCTGGGCTCGAGTATCCTCCTGCTTCAGTCTCCTGAATAACAAGGTCTACAGGCATGTGCTGCTATACTCAGCTAAATTTTTAATTCTTTTGTAGAGATGGGGCCAGCCTCACTATGTTGTTCAGGCTGGTTTTAAACTCCTGGCCTCAAGAGATCCTTCTTTCTGCCTCTAAAAAGTGCTGGGATTACTGGCATGAGCCTTTTCTTATACGGACAATAATCTCATCATAGGGGCTCTACCCTGATGACCTAATTATCTCCCAGAGGTGCCACCTTCTAATATCATCCAATGCTGGGTTAGGGTTTCAACATATGAATGGGGCGGGGACAAAGCATTCAGTCCATAGAAGACCAATTGGCCATTGTGTCTGTCATTTGCCTGTTTTGTCCACAGATCCATTTCTTGTCCTTCTTCTGCTCTGCTTTGAATCACAGGGACGATGGCCCTGGTAGTCTGCTTTGCTTGGGCTCCTGTATTAGCTGGCTTCCACCTGAGTTGAGCTTGTGGGGGCCAATGCAGGGACTTTACAGGACAGAAGGAAGGGAGAGCCAGGGTATTTGTCTCCCTTGCTCTGTTTTGGGTGGCCTCTCCAGAAGCACTGTCTTTTCTGTGGCTCCAGGTCCCCCAGGCAGTCCTCCATGCTTGTGGTTTTGCTAGGTAGCCCTTGTGGTGGTATTAGCGCCTTCACATGGTTCTGGCATCTGGGATGCGGTAATATCACCTCCTCCTTTGTTCCCTCTATCCCTTCCCAGTGCTGTCAGTCTCTGGGGTACCACAACGTTTCATTGGCTTCTCAGTTTTTCCAGCCCCCATGAAACCCATCCCCATATTAACAGCCTCCTCCCTGCACACACACATAAATTGGAATATTCTGAATTGCCCTAACTGGCCGTGACTGATGGAGCCACCATGCAAATGGAATGTGCCCTTTGGCTAGAGTTTTAGGACAAGACCCCTAAGAATAGCCTGTTTCCTTTCTGGCTCAGGGACCTATCTCTGGTCCAAGTTCGGGGCATGATCAAGTTCAGAGATGCCACATTGTCCAACTTCAAGGAGCACCATTCACATAGACTCCATGTGAGTGGTACTTCCTGAAGGTTTTCAACAGGAAGCCCTTCTCTGAGTAGCAGAGTTGGTTTCACTCAATATACTGGTAAGATACGTGGCAACTTTTAGTAGAAAGAATCACTTGGGGCCTCAGTGTGGGGAGAATGAGGTGTGTCCCAAACATCTGCTTTTGCTTTGCTTTTCCAGTAATGTCTCCCTGCTTCTTTTGAAATAGTACCCCCTTCACTTTGGTGGACTGCCCCTCTTCCCCTCCATGTGGTTCTGATGAAGCTCTCAATGGCCACAGCTTCTCCAATAGGCCTAAACAGATGAGCCAGGCTTGACCAATCAATGTGTCTAATATACTGGCAGCAGTGATTTGTCCAAGGATAGGCATGTGACTCAAGAAAGCCATCCAGTACCCTGTCCTGGGATTAACAAACCATGCAAAGGATGCCTTTCCTCACTGGGTTGCCATTCACCAAGGTAGAGAAGATTTGTCTTTTTTTTTTTTAGACAGAATCTCACTATGTTGCCCGTGGTAGAGTGCTGTGGCGTCACAGCTCACAGCAACCTCAAACTCTTGGGCTTAAGTGATTCTCTTGCCTCAGCCTCCCAAGTAGCTGGGACTACAGGTGCC
>CAUYTI010062595.1:0-22147 GCA_963575145.1 Galago senegalensis
GTTTGGGTATCAAGGTGATGTTTGCTTCATAGAATGTGTTGGGTAGTATTCCATCTTTTTCTATATTTTGGAAAAGGTTGAGTAGTATGGGAACTAGTTCCTCTTTAAAGGTTTGGTAGAATTCTGATGTGAAGCCATCTGGTCCGCATTAGACTATTTATTGCAGCTCAATTTGCAGTCACCAAAATGTGGAAACAACCTAAATGCCCACCAACCCAGGAATGGATTAACAAGCTGTGGTATATGTACACCATGGAACACTATTCAGCCATTAAAAAAGATGGAGATATTGCATGTTTTGTATTAACCTGGGTAGAGTTGGAATACATTTTTCTTTGTAAAGCATCACAAGAGAACAAGAATCCAGTGTACTCTATGAAGTACAGTGAAGCCAATAGACAATCTAATACATATCCTTATAAGAGAAAAACTCAAATCAATTCAAGATAAGGGTCAGGGGAATGAGGGAGCAGGGAGAGGGTCCAGGAGGGTGACGGGGGGGGGTTACAGTGCCTGGCACACCTCTTGGTGGTGGGACACAATTATAAGAGGGACTTTGCTTAACAAATGAAATCAGTGTAACCTAATTCTTTGTACATCAATGAACCTGAAACAATAAAAGAAGAAAGAAATTTTTCTTTTCCCTCTCAAAAAATAAAGTAAGTACATGCCAGTTATTTTGTGTAATACACCACTGATTATTTCTAGGTTTTTAGAATTAGCTTAAACATTTTTGTCAAGAATACTAAATAAGCAATCTTGTGACCTTCTCAGTGTATCCCATCAATAATATTGACTTGATGCATTATTGGTAATTCTTTATTATTTAATTATTTGATAAAGTAGTGTCTCTGATACTCTTTTATTGAAAGTGACCTTTTCTCTTGCTCTTTATGGATAACTGTAGGTGATGCTTTAAGACTGTATGAGAATCCTGTTACTAATAACATTTTATTCAATATTTTTAGCATTTATGATGTTCTTTGCTCATATCAATTATTACATTGGTGCTTGAAAATTTATGATTTTCAATTTGTATTATTCATCTTACATTTACAAAAAGAAGTTCTTTAAGGAAGAACCTTCTCTTCTCAGTCTTTTTTATTTTTAAAAATAACATTATAGATTTAAAGAATTCCTTTTTATATTTGATATTTTGTCTCTCATTGCCATTCTTATTCTTTTGTATGCTCAAATTATCCCAAACACATGTAGTGGTGGCTTCTTCAAGTTTAACTCTGTGTCCCTTATCAATCATTGAAGACTTCTTTGCTTTCTGGCTCAGCAGTATATTATACAGTTACTTGTACTTTCCTTGCCCATGATCTGCAATCAAGTATTTTTTCCCAGGAAGCCCTAGTTCTTTCTAGGGGAGAATTGTATTTAGAAACTAAGATTTGGGTTCATAGTGTGCTTATTTTTTTCTATGAACTTTCAGATGATAGAGCCAGAAAAAATATATATGCACACATATCAATGTACATGTGTCTATGCATATGTATCTTGTGATTGGTGGCTATGTTGCTGAGTCCTTCCATACTTTTCTCTAGTCTATGGTTAAGTCTTGCTATTTCCACAGTGAGAATCTTGACTTCTAACATCTTTGAATTTAGTCATTTAATGAATCCTACAGAAAACAAAATATTTGCAGGATAACTAACACTAATACCACTAACGACAGCAAACTTGCAAAGCAGACTTAATCTTCTTTTTCAGTTCTTTTTGTCTTTAGGACATTTAATACTGGGGTTTGTTGTCTAGCTCTTTGTTCAAAACTTACTTAAATAATTTGTGTGCATGCATGCATGCACTATTGTATAAAATTGCCACCCAGGTAAATTCATTTCTATATATGTTCAATTTTAGTGTTATCTTGTATTATTTATTTTTTCTTCATGTAAAGAATTATTATGGTCACATGTCAAATATTATATATATAAAAGGATGAATCAGAAAACTTGGATTCTTGCTTTCACTTCCATTCCTACCTAGCATCTTTAGGTAACCATTCTTAGTTTCTGTTTTCATTTTGTCTATTTGCAAAAATAAGCAATGCATATACAAATAAAGAAATCTGCTTAAGTATGTCTTCTTTGTTCTCTTTATTCTTACACAATACATAACAAGACACATTTTTTTTTCATTTAAGAATATATCTGGGGAATCATTCCTTATCAGTTTATTGACATCTTCTCTAGCCTTTTTGAATAGCTACAAAGTATTCCATTTGTTTGGATTATAGTAGTTTATAAAAATCTATTGCCTGCTACTATTGAGCATTTAGGTTGGTTTCAATAATTTACTGTTATAATTGATGCCCAACAAATATCCTTATTGTACTATTTTTTAGTTCTAGAGAAATACCCTCAGAATAAATTCATACAAGTCTACAAGTGGAAATGTAGCCTCAAAGGATGCATTTGATTTTCTAGATATTGCCAAATTCCCCTCCATCAGGGTGGTATAATGTTTTATTCTCAACAGCAATTTCATGAGAATGTGTTTCTTCACAAGCTCCCAGCAGGGTGTATTGTCAAGCTCTGGGTCAGTCAGTGTAGCTTTAATCTACATTTTTATAAGTAAAGTGACCTGGAATATCTTACATGTATTTTGGGAACATTTATATATATATTTTTTCCTGTGGAGTATATGTCTATGTCTGTTGCTCATTTATCAGAGTTCTTCATAATTTTTGAATATTAACTTTTTATCTGCAATTTAAGTTGGTAATATTTTCTCACATTTTGTCATTTTTCTTTTGATTTTGCTTATGGTGTTTTATACCACAAGAAGTTTATTTTAAAATACATTATGTAATTGAATTTATCTTTCTTTTATTGTATCTAGATTTTTAGTTCTGTGCTAACATATATATGTGATATCTTTTTTTATTTAAGTATATGATTCCTTTTTAGTTTATTCTGATATAATGAAGGTATAGACCTGATATCATATTTTCCCCAAAGGCTATCCACTATATTAATATCTATTATTTAAAAGTATATATTTTCTTTAGCAATTGGAAGTTTCAGCTTATCACATATTAAATTTACATATGTATGTAGGTCTATCACTGGGCTTTCACATCTGTTCCATTTGTAATTTCATACTATTCTGAGTTAATTATGTTTTAATATCTATATTGGTTTGTTGTAGGTACTTACTCTTTTGCTCCTTTTGAAGGACTTATCCAGCTTTTCTACCATAATTATTTTTCATAATTTTTTCCCTTTTTAAACATTTTAATACATTTTGTGGTAGAAATTGAATTCTGTTGTATGTATATATGGGATAATGGTGAAGTCTGGGCTTTAGCAAACCTATCATGTGACTAGTGTACATGTCCTCCCACCATGCTTCTCAATCTCCAAAGTCCATTATTCCACTCTGTGTGTCCCTGCATAGCTGTACTTTACCCCTACTTGTAACTGAGAGCAGGTAGAATTTATTTTTTTTTTGTTTCTGGGTTTCCTCATTTAGGAAAATGGCTTACTAGTTTCATCCAAGTTGCTGTAAGAGACATTTTTTTCTTACCACTGAATAATGCTTTATAGTGCATATGGAAGCACCAAAATTTGCATACATATAAGAAAGAAAAACTGTATTACATGTGTAATACTGAAGTCAAGTTTGACTTCTGCAATTACAAGAGGTACTCGACATGTCTGTATTCATCTATTATTGGTATATATTGGGTATTAACATTTTAATACAGTTTTTTCTTTTATTAAAATGTGTATACATTTTGGCACATGTATAAGTGTACACTATATTTTGTTTATCCATTCATCATCTGATGGGCACTAGGGTTGCTTTCCACAGCTTTGTGACTTTGAATAGTGCTGTGATAGATACACAAGTGCAGGTAACTTTTCTATATAATTATTTCTTTTATCTTTGTGTGGGTCCCAGTAATAGGATTAGAAGTTCTAATGGTAGATCTACTTCTAGTTTATTGAGAAATCACTGTACTGATTTCTATAAGGTTGTACTAATTTACATCCCCACCAAAAATGTACAAGCATTTCCTTTTCATGGCATTCAACCTACATCTATTGGTTTTGAGTTTTTAAAAAAGTCAAAATATTAAGGGGATACAAATGTTTTGGTTACATGGGTGGCTTTTGTAATGGTTTAGTCAGTGGTATAGATGTCCCCATCACCCATATAGTGTTCATTGGTTTATTGTGCTTTGTAGGGAGGTTTTCACCCATCCCCTCCTCCCATCTTCTCCTTGGTTGATTTCCACTGAGTTTTACTTCCCTTTGTGCATATGTGTGTTCACTGGTTAGTCTCAGATTAATAGTGAGCACAGTGTTTGTTTTTCCATTCTTTAGATACTTAGGACAATGGTCTCTGGTTCTGTCCAAATTGTTGTAAAAGGCATTAATTCATCCATTTTTTTATGGCTGAGTAGTATTTCATGGTATACATATACCAAATTTTGTGCATCCACTTATGATTGATGGACACTTGCATTGATCCCAGATCTTTGCAGTTGGGAATTGTGCTGCAATAAACATTTTTATGCAGGCATCGTTTTTTTAATAAAATAATTTCTTTTCCTTTGGATAAATACCCAGTAGTGGGATTGCTAGATTGGATGGTAGGTCTATTTAGTTCTTTGAAATCTCCATACTCTTTTCCATAGAAGTTGTACTAATTTGTAGTCCCACACAGTGTATAAGCTTTCTTTTCTCTTTGCATTCATACTAGCATCTATTGTTTTTGAAGTTTTTAATACAAGGCGGTATCTCATTGTGGTATTAATTTCCATTTCCCTGATGATTAGTGACATTGAGCCATTGGCCATTTGTCTATCTTCTTTTGTAAAGCTTCTGTTAATTCCTTTTGCCCATACTTTAATTTGGGTTCATTGTTTTTTCCTCACTGATTTCCTTGAGTTCATTGTAGATATCAGATATATAGCTTGTGAATATTTTCTCCCATTCTATAGGATATCAGTTCTGTTGATTATTTCCTTAGCTATGCAGAAGCTTTTTAGTTTAAACAAGGCCCACTTCTCTATTTTGTTGTTGCTGTGATTCCAACTGGGGTCTTTTTCGTAAATTCATTGCCTGGACCCATAAGCAGAAGAGTTTTTCTAACATTTTTTTTTTCTAGGATTCTTATGGTTTCATGCCTTACATTTAAATCTTTTATCTACTTTGTATTAATTTTTGTGAGCTATGAAAGATAAGGATTCTATTTCATTCTTCTGTAATTTATTCAGTACCATTTATCAAATATGGCTTCTATACCCCAGTGTATATTGTTGTCTGCTTTGTAAAATATCAGTTGGATATATGTGGATGGTTTTATTTTTGCCTTCTCTGTTCAGTCCCATTGGTCCATGTCTTTGTTTTTGTGCCAATTCTGTGCTGTTTCAGTTACTATAGGCTTGTAGTATAGGCTGAAATCTGGTAATGAGCTGCCTCCAGATTTGTTCTTTTTGCTTAAAGTTGCTTTGGCTATTCAGGATTTATCCTGGCTCTAACAAAGTGCAAACATATTATTTTACTTATTTATTTATTTTGGTTTAGCATTACCTGGCCAGGTTCAAATCTGCTACCTCCTATGCACGGGGCTGGCATTCTAACCATTGAACTATGGGGTCCCAGCTAACTTATTTTTTTTTCAATCTGTGAAATATGACTTTGTTATTTTGATAGGGACTGTGTTGAATCTGTAAATCACCTTGGGTAGTATAGGCATTTTAACTATGTTAATTCTATTGATTCACGAGCATGATATGTTTTTCTACTTGTGTTAGTTGTGATTTCTTTCACCAATGTTTTGTAGTTTAATTTGTGGTGATCTTTTACCTCCTTGAGCAAGTATATTCCTAGGTGTTTTCTTTTCTTTTTTTTTCTTTTGTGGTTTTTGGCCAGGGCTGGATTTGAACCTGCTGCCTCCAGTATATGGGGCCGGTGTTCTACTCCTTTGAGGATGGCACAGGCTTCACCCTTTATTTTCTTTTTAGCTTTTGTGAATGTTGTGAGTTTTTGATTGACTCTCACCTTGACTGCAATTGGTGTACAAGAATTGTATTGACAGTAGAATTTATTTATCAGTTCCAGGTATCTCTTGGTGGTTCCTTGGGCTTTTTATTTTAATTAGAGTAAGATGGTATCTCATAGTGATTTTAATTCACATTTATCTGATAATTTGGGATGTTAAGCATGTTTTCATATATTTTTGATCATTTGTATTTTTTTTTGAAAAGTATTCATCTCAGTTGCTGACTTTTTAAATTATTAAATGATTGCTGTGTACATTAATACAATCATGGGATACAGTGTGGTGTTTTCATATACAATTTGAAATATTTTCATCAAATTAGTTAACATAGCCTTTATGTCATTTTCTTAGTTATTGTGTTCTACTTTTAGAAAGATTCACTTATACCCTTGTGAGATAAACCATAGAGGTGATCCCTCTAGTCACCCTCCCTCCACCCATCTACTCTCTTCCCCTCCTCTACCCACTCCCAAGTGCCCATCAATCCACGAATGGATCAATAAATTATGGTATATGTACACCATGGATACTATGCAGTCATAAAGAAAGATGGAGACTTTACCTCCTTCATGTTTACATGGATGGATCTGGAAAACGTTCTTCTTAGCAAAGTATCTCAAGAATGGAAGAAAAAGTATCCAATGTACACAGCCCTATTATGAAACTAATTTATAGCTTTCATATGAAAGCTTTAACCTAGTTGCTGACCTTTTAATCGTTAATGTTTTGTACACATTTTGTTAGAGTTATTCCTGAGTATTTGATGATTTCTGATACAATTATATATGAAGTATAACAAGTAAGTTCAAGAACTTGCCACTGTGCAATTTCATTGGTAGCACTGTGTAAACAGCTTAGTAAGGTTTCATAACCTTGGTATATCAACATCTCACAGCTATGTTTGTGTTGATGTGTGATGGTGTCTTGTTGAGTTCATTGTTGTTGTGTGTCATTGTGTGCCATTGTAAGTATTGTCGGAGCTTGAACTAGAGCAACAAACAAACATCAAATCCTTTGTTAAACTTGTTAAGAGTGTAAGTGGAATTGGGGACATGTTAGTCCAAGTTTATGGGGATAATGCCATAAAGAAAATAGCAGTGTACAAATGGATTAATTGTTTTTCTGAGGGGAGAGAAGGCAACACTTATGAAGAGAGGCAGCTTGGCCAGTAATGAACAGAACTAATGAAAACACTATAAAAGTTTATCAAATTGGTTGTATAAATCATCAGCTGACTATGAGAAGCATAGAAGATCAAGTAAACATCAATAAAAAAAAAAACAGAAAAACCTTAACTTAAATTTTTGGCATGCAAAAGGTATGTGCAAAAATGGTGTTGAAGAAGCTCACCAATGAACAAAAGCAAAGGAAAGGCAAAGTTTTCTAAGACCTTTTGCAGAGGCAAGATGAAGTTTTGGACCATTTTATCACTGGTGATGAAACATCACTGTGCCAATATGACCACTGTGCCAATATGACCCTGTAAGTTAGAAGTGTGCCCATCACCTAGATAGTGTACATTGTAGCAGTTAGGTATGATTTCGCCTATCTCTTTTTTTCTCCCTCCCATCTGCTTGATTTCCATTGAGTTTTACTTCCATCCATGCTTGTGAGTGCTGATTGGTTAACTCCCATTTGACAGTGACTACATGGGGTGTTTGCTTTTCCATTCTTGTGATATAGCACTTAAAAAATGGTATCCAGTTCCATCTAGATTATTGCAAAAGATATTAATTCCTTTTCTTTTTATAGCTGAGTAGATTTCCATGGTGTGTGTATGTGTGTGTGTGTGTGTATATCATATTTTATTAATCTACTCATCATTTGATGGATACTGGATTGATTCTACATCTTTATTATTGTGAATTATGCTGCAATAAACATTCTAGTGCAAGTATCTTTTTGATAAAATGTCCTTTTTTCCCTTTCCCCTAGTGGGATTGCTGAATCATATGGTAGGTCTACTTATAGTTTATTGATGAATCTTTATACTACTTTCCATAGAGGTTGTACTAGTTTGCAATCTCACTAAAGTACATAAGTGTTCCTTTCTCTCCACATCCAAACCAGCATCTATTGTTTTGGAACTTTTTTAAATAAAGGCATTCTCACTGGGGTTATGTGGGGTTATGTGTTTTTGATTTTTATTTCTCTAATAATTACAGATGTTGATCATTTTTCATATGCTTATTGGCCATTAGTGTATCTTCTTTTGAAAAGCTTCTGTTGATATCTTTTTCCCACTTTATAATGGGGTTGCTTGATTATTTCTTGCTGATTTGCTTGACTTATTTATAGATTCTCTGCTTATCTTATCTATAGATTCTCTTTATAGATTGGATGGATAGAATGCAAATATTTTCTTCCATTCTGTAGGTTGTCTATTTGCTCTGTTGATTGTTCCTTTGGCTTTTAAATTTAATTAAGTCCTATTAATTTATTTGTCATCGCTGTAGTTACCAGTGAGATCTTCTTAATAAATTCTTTGACTGGGCCAATGTCTAGAAGAAGTTTTCCAACATTTTCTTCTAAGTTGTTATTGTTTCATGTCTTAGATTTCAGTTTTTATTCTATCTTAAATTAACTTCAGGGAGTGAAGAGAAATATGGATCCTGTTTCAAACTTTTACATGTGGTTATTTTTCCTGGCACCACTTACTGAATAGGGATTCTTTTCTCCAAAGTATACTGCTGTTTATTTTGTCAAAGATCAGATGGCAATCTGTGGATGGTTTTATATGAATTTTCTGTTCTGTTCCATTGGTGTATGTCTCTATTTTTGTGCCAGTACCATGTTATTTTGGTTATAATGGCTTTGTAGTAAAAATAGTAAAGTGATGCCCCTAGATTTGTTATTTTAACTTAAGGTTTCTTTGACTATTCTGGCTCTTATCTCATTCTAGATGAAACATAGCATTGTTTTCTCTAAACAGGCAAGAAATGACATTGGCATTTTGAAGGAGATTGCATTTGCTCACTTTTTAATGAGGTTATGTGTGTGTGTTTTCTTCCCCCCCCCCCAAATTGTTGAGTGCCATGTAGATTCTGGATGCTAATCTTTTGTCAGATACATAGTTTGAGAATATTTTCTCCCATTCTGTAGGTTGTCTGTTTATTATTTTGATTATTTCTTTTGCTATGCAAAAGCGTTTTAGGTTATTTAAGTCACTTTTATGTATTTTCTTTTCTTTTGCATATCTTTTGAGATGTTAGTCATAAATTCTTTACCTAGGCCAATATCCAAAACACTTTTTCCTAGATTTTCTTCTAGGATTTTTATGGTTTTTCAGTCTTATGTTTAAGTCTTTAATCCATCTTGAGTTAATTTTTTCATATAGTGTAAAATAGGCATCCAGTTTTCTTCTGCATGAGGCTACGCAATTTTTTAAGCATCATTTGTTAACTAATGTGTCATTTCTTCAGTACATGTGTCTGTCTGATTTGTCAAGTTTAGTGGGTCATAGATTTATCATTTTATTTTTGGATTCTCTATTCTATTCCACTGATTAATATATGTCTACTTTTATGCCTGTACCATGCTGTTTTCATTAGTTTAGACTTACAGTATAATTTGATGTTAGGTAATGTGATGCTTCCAGTGTTCTTTTTTGCTTAAGATTGTTTTGACTATTAGGACTTTTTCTTGGTACTGTATGAAATTTTGGATTTTTTTTCTAATTATATATAAAATTACTTTGGCATTTTTATAGGGATTACATTGAGTTTGTAGAATGTTTTGAGGAAGTGTATCATTTGGACAGTATTGATTCTTCTGATCCATGCACATGGGATGTTTTCCCGTTTTTTTTTGTAATCTGTGAGTTCTTTCATCAATGATTTGTAGTTTTCCTTGTAGAGATCTTTCACTTCCTTTGTTAAGCATATTTTATGTATTTTAGATTTTTTTGTGGTTATTATAAATGTGATTGCATTCTTGATTGGGTTCTCAATTTGGTAATGCTTTAGAAATGCTATTGATATTTGTATGTTAATTTTGTAACCTGAGACTTTGAGGAATTCATCAAATCTAGGAGTTATTTGAGGAGTCTTAGGGATTTCTGGTTATAAGATCATTATCATCAGTAAACAGACATAATTTGACTTCCTCTTTTCCAATTTTGGATGTCTTTTATTTCTTTCTCTTGCCTGCTGCTTTAGCTAGGACTTGCGATAGTATGTTGAATAGAAGTGGTGAAATGAACACCCTTCCATGTCTTTCTCCTTTTCTTCGGAGGAATGCTTTCAACTTTTTCCCATTTAGCATGATTTTGGCTGTGAGTTTTTTATATATGGATTTTATTATTTTGAGATATGTTTCTTTTATGTTGAATGTTTGATTTTTTTTTTATCATGAAGAGAGGCTGAATTTTACCTAATGCTTTTTCTGCTTCTATGAAAATGTTTACATGGTTTTTCTTTTTTATTCTATTTATGTAGTAAATCACATTTATTGAATGGATTGGTTGAGCCATCCTTTCATCCCTGGTTTGAGACCCACTTGATCATGATTAGTTATCCTTTTGATATACTGAATTCAGTTTGCTAGTAATTTGTTCAAATTTTTGTGCCTATATTCCTCAGAGATATTGACCTGTAATTTTTGTTGTTTACTTCATACTTTCCTGGCTTAGGTATCACAATGATACGGGCTTCATAGAATGAATTGAGAAGAATACTCTTCTTCTGTGTATTTTGGAATAATTTTGGTAGGATTGGCGTAGGATTTTTTTGAATACCTGGTACAATCTGGCTGTGAATTTATCTTGTTCTGGCTTTTTTGTTTTGGGGGATTTTTTTTATTACTGATTATTTTGATACTCATTATTGCTCTTTTCAGGAGTTGTATTTCTTCTTTGCTTATTATCAGAAAGTTGTATATTTTTATGGATTCATTCTTTTTTTTCCTGTGTTTTCTAGTTTGTGAGCTACTTGTTCATAGTAGCCTCTGGTCATCTTTTGTATTTCTGTCATATCAGTTGTCTTGCTTTTAATTTCTGATTGTGTTTGTAGATTTTTCTTCTTTTCTTGGTAACTCTAGCTAGTGGTTTATTAATTTATTTACCTTTTCAAAGAATTACATTTTTTATTTCATTGATGTTTTGTATTTTTCTTTATTTCATTTTTCAGTCTCTATTTCATTTAGCTGTTTGCTATTTATTTTCTTCTGCTATCTTTGGATTTGGTTTGTTCATTTTTCTAGTCTCTCATAGTGTGATGTAGTGTTGTTAATTTGTGATCTTTCTACTTTTTTGATGTAGGCATTTAATGTCATAAACTTGCTTATTAGCACTGCTTGTTCTGTATTCCACAGACTTTGGTATGTTGTATTTTCATTTTCATTTATTAAAACAATATTTTAAATTTCATTGTTGATCCAATGATACAGTTGATTGGTTCGTATTGATTACTTTCCAGGTATTTATTTAGTTCCTGAAGTTCTTCTGTATATTGATTTCTAGCATTCTTTAATTGTGGTTTGAGAAGATACTTGATATAATTTTATTTTTTTAAATAATTTGTTAATGCCTAACGTGTTTGTGATCTAATGGGTCATCTTTGGAGAATATTCCATGTGTGCATGAAAAAATTATATATTATAGTTTTTGAATAGAATTATGTCCATTTATCTAAACTCCAGTTTAATTTCAGTGTTTCTTTGTTGATTATTCCATCTCAATGATCTTTCTTAGTGCTGTGAATGTAATGTCAGAGCTAGTGGTTGGTATCTGTGAAATCCTTGATGGTTTATTACTCAATTAGGTCATATATTTCCTTGCAGATCAACACACTCTCTCTCGCACACACAATTTTTCATTTTAAATCAAAATCTTGAAAGTATTAAGCTTAGGGAGGAAGGTATATTGGAAACCCAAACAGGCTGAAATCTATGTTTCTTGAATCAGTTAACAAAAGTTGTGAATGCAAAGGAAAAGTTCTTGAAAGAAAATAAAAGTCATACACCAGTGAACACACAAAGGCTAAGAAAGAGGAATAGCTTTATTACTGATAGGGAGAAAATGTTAGTGGTCTGAGTAGAAAATGAAATCAGCTATTATATTTCTCTAAACCAAAGCCTAAGACAGAGTCTCTTCAATTCTGTGAAGGCTGAAATTGCTGAAGAAACTGAAGAAGAAAAATTGGCAGCTAGCAGAGGTTAGTTCATGAAGTTTAGAGAAAGAAGCCATCTCCATTACATGAAAGGTCAAGGTCAAGGTGAAGTGGTATGTGCTGACCAAGTAGGTATAGTAAATTATCCAGAAGATCTAGCTAAGATCATTAATGAAGGTGGCTACCCTGAACAGATTTTCCACTTAGATAGAAACAGCCTAGTATTTGAAGAAGATGCCATCTAAAACTTTCATAGCTAGAGAAGTCAATGCCTGGCTTCAAAGCCTTGAATGATAGGCTAGCTGGTGGCTATATCACATGCCACTGAGAAATCTTTTGTGAAAAGAAGAGTTGATCCATGCAGAAAATTTCACTATCACCATAGTTGAAGAAATTGCCACTCACCCTAACCTTCAGGAACTACCACCATCAGTCAATAGCCCTAGACATCAAGAAAAGATGTGGCTGAATTGCTGCAATCTCATGATAAAACTTTAAGGGATGAGGAATTGTTTTGATGGAGGTATCAGTTGCTAAAGGCTCAAATGATTACAAGCAATTTTAAGTTTTTAAGTTAATGTAGCTACTCTTTTAGACATAAGGCTATTTCACACTTAATAGACCACAGTGTGGTGCAAACATAATTTTTATATTCACTGAGTAACCAAAAATGTATGTTTTTATTTATTGTAATATTTATTTTATTACAGTATTCTGGAACCATACTTGTAATTTGTCTGAGGTATGTCCAGTTTTCATGAGTGTTCCATATATGCCTTAGAAAAATGTTTATTTTTTAGATATGAAGTTGAATATATCTATATTTATTTATGCATCTATCTACTTACCAATATATCTGTCATCTTATTGATTATGATTTTTTATAACCTGACTTATTTTTTTCTCCTCTTGATTTATTTGGTGGAGAGTAGGGGTTATAATCTTGAGATAATTTGTTTCTTTTATTTCTGCTATCATCATCTGTAGCTCCACTTTCTGAAGTTGGTCATGTGTTATATGTTGCATAGAAACTGATAACTTATATTCATTGTGAATTATAATTTTTATATTACAAAGTTGTCATCTAAAAAAAGTCTCAACAATTCTTTGTCTTAGATTGTATCTTATTTGTTATCAGTATCTCAGTAACTACTTCCTATTTTTTTGTTTTTTTGGTTGCAATTGGCTTGTATAGTCATGCCCATGCTTTATTTTTAGCTTTTCTGAATCATTTCATTTTAAACTTTTTTCCTGAACGTAATGTACCATTGAGTTTTATTTTGTGAGCCATCTTAGAGATCTTTTTCTTTTAATGAATGTATTATGACCATTCACGTTTACTTATATGACTGATCCTGTTTATATTATTATATATATATTTAATAAAATGTATATTTTACATAATATTTATTTTAAATTTGTATTACATATATTTAGGCTTCTACCTTTTGGGTTTTACATGACATATTATTTTAAGCCCTGTTATTTCTCATTTAATGATTAATAAGCTTATTTGATTTCTTTTTTCTGTCTTCTATTTCCCCTCTGGTAAGCATTATTTATGTTTACCAGAGCACATAAAATTTATATTCTTGTGCATTTGTGCAGAAGTTTTGCCTTATTTTGTTTCTCATCTTATATCTGCAATTAAACATATTAAATTACTATCATCAGTTATTCTGTAACACCCTGCTAATATCTCCATGTTGAATAAAGCTTCTATTACATATTTCTAGAGACAGGCTTCTGGATATAACATAATGTGAGATCTTGCACACTTCAAATTGTTTTTATTTAGACTTGATATTTGGGGGACAAAATAATTACTCTGATGTTTTCTTGCTTTGTATTTTGTGCTATGATTATTCCAACCTTCTATTCTCTTTTTGATCTTTTGGTCTGAAGACCATAATTTTTTTTTTGAGACGGAGCCTCAAGCTATCCCCCTGGGTAGAGTGCCATGGCATCACAGCTCATAGCAACTTCCAACTCCTGGGCTCAGGAGAGTCTCCTGCCTCAGCCTCCCAACTAGCTGGGACCACAGGCGCCTGCCACAATGCCTGGCCATTTTTTTTAGTTGCAGCCATCATTGTTGTTTGGCGGGCCTGGGCTGGGGATTCAAACCCACCACCTTAGGTGTATGTGGCTCGCCTTAGCTGCTTGAGCCGAGCCCCCATAAAAAATTTTAATAGTTTTATTACTTTATGTATCAATTGATCATTGCAGATCAAGTTTTCTAACTTCATGCACCCTTTATAAATACAAGTTCTTGTCTTTTACTTTTGGGACGTTTGCTGGATTATAGTTTCAAATATTAGTCTTATTCTGTTGGCTGAGTTTTTCCATCATGGTCTCCAATTCCATATGTATTGGACATTCCCATTCCATTGTCTATATTTCTCACTTTCTTAGTCTTTTTACCTCTTCATTTCACTATCATTCTCTTAATTGTTTTGTTAATCTAGTAAATGCAGCTTTATTACATTTTTAGTCAAATATATTCTACCTTGGTCATTTTAAATTTTTTCTTTATGTCAGTGATGACTTTGTCTTTTTCTTGTCTTTCCTGAGTTTGCTTAAGTCTTATTTTACATTCTCAATTGTTTCACCTTTGTAAATCTAAAAATTTGTGAATCAAAAGGAATTATTTAACATCTGAAAATGAATTTAAGGATATTTGTTTCTGCTGAGGGTATTAGGTTACAGGTTTTCTGTTCTTCAAGATTGTTTTAGGGAGAAATTTGATTGGGTGAAACTGTATTAGTCTCGTTTTCTATTTTATTCTCATATTAGCTTTGATGGATGTTTCTGACATTTAATACTGTTTTTTAAGTTTTTTACACTTGACCAGTAACAACCTGTGTATTTAGACATAGATGAGGAATATGGGTGGCTAACTCTATTTGTTAGCTTATGTGTACTCTCTTTAATTAATGTGATAAAGTATCATTTATTCAATAGATTGTACTTTGGGGGGAAAGGGTGAAATATCTTTCAATTTGTGATTTTCATGTATTTATGTGGGCTCTTAATTTCTTCCATTTGTTTCTTTATTTATTACCACTAAGGCTTTAAGTGACACCCTCACTTCCTATAACAGCCATCTCTAATCAGATGCAGCTTTAAGTCCTTCCTTTTGATTCCCTAACGCCAGGCCTGTAATCTATTTGATAGACGTGTCCTCAATATTTACTTATTCAATCAAAGATTCTTTTTCCTGGGAGGACCTGATCTCAGGTGCACCTGGGGTAAGTCTCTTGATTCCCTCTCTTCTTTTTCATGCACTCTCCACCTAACTCTTCATATGTGTCTGGGCAGTATTCTTAGTTCTGGTTTCATGTGTTCTCCTTTTGACATGTAATTTGACAGCTATATTGTAGGTGTGGATTATGGACTGGTATTATTCAGTCTCCTTGTTTCTCTCTCTCTGTGATATATTCGGCGTATCTGTGTGTGCACACGTGTGTACATTTGTCTGTTTTTTAGAGTGTATGGAGAGTTTTAGGCTTATGTATCTGTTGTTTTGTTGTTTCCTATAGAAACTCAGAAGCTTCTCTTCTAATATTTTCAAAGTAGCTTAAATTTTAGAAATAAAATTTAAATTTCATAGGTAGAAAATTAGTTTGTTGTCACCTTACAACCATGGAAGTGAACATTCTGCATTATAAAAACCACATGTTAATGGTCTACTCTGAAAATGCATCAATTCACCCACATAAATTTCTTCCAGGTCATGTAGTATTCAAGTTTTCTAATTCTTTTAAAAGTTCTTTATAACTAACTGTTTATTACTCATAGTTTTGCAAAGCAATTTTTAAAATATAATTAAGAATATGTGCTCTAGTGTGAAGCTGCCTGAGTTTGCAGTTGGTTCCACCACTTTTAAACTATACGATTATATGATTGCAAATCCTACGTATTTCCTCTGTGCTTTCATATCGTTCCTGATAAGTTGGGGATAAAAATAGTATCTGTGCATAGGCTTATCAGTACATTTGTACAATTTGGAACACTTGGCATGTAACAAGTGTTCAAAAAATGGTTCCTCATTATCAGTATTTTTGGTTAATAGGCTAAAAGATTCAAGAGTTAACTTCCAAATAATATACAGAGTGTGCCAAAACATGTATACTCATTTTAAGAAAGGAAACAACTGTATTAAAGTTATAATCTCAAGCCTTGTTTGACTTCTGCAATTACAATGAATTCACAATACAATATGCTACTCATAAGATACAAACATTATTAGAATATAGAGCATTACAATTTTAATACAGCTTTTTTCTTTCTTAATGTGTGTTTACATTTTTGGCACCCTTTCTAATTAGAATTCTTCTATACTACTAAAATATTTTCTTGAAAATCTTGTGAAAATGTAACAAAAGTAAAAATTATTAATTTTCTTGAATAGTTTTTGAGTTAAATCCTTTTATAGTGGATGGTTTCTGTGGCATACAGGTGCGTTAGTGATAATTGTTCTGGAGTTATTGGTATGAGTCCTATTATGACTCTGAATCAACCACAAATCTTATTCAATATTTAGCTATTATAGTTGAGTGTAATAGGTGTTACTTTATTATTATCATCTTTCCTAGTAGTTGTATTAAAATCCTTGAAGATATAAGTATTTAACTCTTAATTAGCTGTAATTCTTTCATTGACCAGAATCAGTATGAATCATTAGACCACCCTTCATGAGTTGAGAACGTTTTGTTGATGTGAGAGCTTGGATAGGTGTTTTCCTATGATTTTCTAACAACTTCAAAGAGACGATTATTCTAGATTCAGTAGTTTATTGTTATGATTATGTGAACACACTTTTTTTTATTAAATTGGACATTTAAAAATCTGAATCTGAATAAAGGGAATCTCGGTTCTTTATGTCATGGCCAATAACTATGGATTACTGTTGATGGCCCTGGGACCCGCTCTGATCCACCTTAGCAGTTTTGTTCACATCTTGCATCTCTTAGAGTTGGATGTTACCAACTAGAGATATTGTAATTGTATCTTTTAACCTGGTGATTCCCTTACAAGGGCATAGTGTGAATTTGAATAGCAGATTTTATGTAAGCAAGTCTGAGACTATACATTCTCTGGGGACATAATTTATGTTTCTGTCCTACAACTCTGATTCTCTGTATCTGTTTTGTTTCAAAGTCAATACTCTTGTTTAAGTTTACTCTTTTGTCATTTCAGTTCAGTCTTTATTTTTTCCTTGATACCTGAGGCTTTTCTCTAATTACTTTTGAGCTTATTAACACTTTGTAGAATGTATTGGTCATAGCATGTCCAGCATATGGGTGTTTTGCAGTAATGGAATTTTATAGAATACTATCTATGAATAACTCTGACTTCCAGATTTTCATTTCTAGTTTTGTTTTATTTCTTGGTCTTTTGGAGTATGTCTTCAATAATTTCTTTCTTTCTTTCTTTTTTTCTTTAGTGGTATATGGAATTTTTTCTTACTCTCAGAGTAGTTTTCACTTCCTGGGCACATAAAATGTAATTTAGTGTAAGACTATATTGTCAGATTATCTCATTTTCAGCTCAAAATTTGCTTTTACTCCAGTTCCTTCTAGCATTTAATGCTACATAGGAGAAGTTTGAGAACAGCCTGATATTTTGTTTGTTTCATTATAGTTAATTTTTTGTAGCTTTTTATCAAATGGCTTACAATGGGCTTAACATTATTATTCTTATAACTCAGAGTTATTTACCATGATGTCTTTTTCTCATCATGCCTCTTTCACTCTATTCTAGAATGTATACTTTTTTGAGAGGTCTTATTTGAACTATCATGAGGAACAAAAAGAATTCTCTTGTTGAAATTCTTCTTCCAGTTGAAAAGGTGTATATTTTGGGAGTGCACCAACACATTTCGCAGTTTTTAGTTGTATAGTTCCTGGGTCACTGAATCAGGGAGAGGTACTAGAAAAAATGAATGCTGCATTTTCTTTCCAGGTATTATCAGTACTTGAGGTGCAGCTTTGGCATTCCTTGATGTGATGTTAGAGTCAGCCTTAATCTCAGTTTGGTTTTAGTTTTTATCCTTTCTATTTCACATTTGTGTGTTTTAATCATACTTTATGAGAGCCTGCTTTAGAAGTTCCTGCCTAGAAAATACTTTAAATCATAATCCATTTATATTTTAATCACATGCAATTTGTTATTAAGATGATGTTTAAATTTTTACTTAAAATTACTTTCTGCATATATACTACATAATAGATTTAAATATTTTAAACTCAAATTGTCACAATTTGCCACTGACCTTTTCTAAATTATTCTAAATTTGTCATTTTAATTGAAAAATATGATGTTCCATCCATAATAAAACTCATGGTTGGCTAAAAATATTCTCACATTATAAAAAGTTATCTGAAATGCAGTCAGAATAAGAACTACCACAATAATGGTAACACTTTGGCATTTATATTTTATGTTATGTTCCCATTTTTCATGGAATAATTGGTAGAGACATGTTTCTTCTTAAAATGTGGTTGAATAGTGTTATACAATGAATTTTTTTTTTTTTTTTGGCCAGGGCTGGGTTTGAACCCGCCACCTCTGGCATATGGGGCTGGCTCCCTACTCCTTTGAGCCACAGGCACCACTCCATACAATGAAACTTAACATGATAGCTAGAAAAGACTTTTAAAATGTTATTTTATCTTAAAACATAGATTTTTCTCTTAAATAATATAAAACATAATAATATATGTCTCTTAAATAATATAAAACATTTTTCTCTTAAAAAATAAAACATAGATTTTTCTCTTAAATAATAAGCTTTAATTTCAAGAACTACCAAAATCATTTTAATGAATGATATAAGGTAGATTATATGAACATTTAAGTACAGCTTAACTATTGAAAACTCTAACACTAGCTGAAGTGTGATTCTCCGAAATATGTCCTTTGAATTGTCAAATATCAGGTTTAACAATACTCTCTCTAGTAAAGATCTAATTGTGAATGTCAGGCTTTGATTGCCTAATATGATGTATTCAGGAAAAGCAATCAGGAAATTAAATGGATTCTTTCCCTATCCTCCTTTGCAGTCCATTTGGTTTCCTGTAATTGGGACCCAATTTTCCATCTGCCTTGGTCCTCTGTTAATAATTTTAGCCACATCCATCACATTTCCCCCCTTTGAGTTGCTGTTACTATAACCCTCAATTAAAAGTCAGGTTTCTGTTTTCATTGTTCTACTTTTCCCCCCCATTTACATTCTTGACAGCAGACTTCCCTCTCAAATGAATACTGTTATCACTTATTTATTTTAATCCTCTCCCAAGCTGCCTATATTATCACTCTTGTGTTTGAGAACTCAGATTTTTACCCTTTAATCCACTAATTGGCTTTTACCCCATCTTACCTCTCCTCCTTTTCATGCATCTGACCCTTCTTTCTACCTTACAACCTCCCCACCAGGCTTGTGGTCCTGCCAAATAGTCCCACCTTGTGCCCTGTTTCTTCACTCAGAAGATTTTATTAATGTTTTTCTCTCCACTCTCCCAAAAGTTTCTGTGAATATGACATCCATTATAGTATTTTTCTACAATAAATAGCATCATTTAAATTTCAAATGAGTTCTTATTTAAAAAGATATTTATTTTGTGAAGCCAGTCTGTTTTGATTAAGTATATGGGTTAGTTTTAATAGCTGGGAAAATATATATAATTAATAAACATTTATTTCATTCTCTTGACCCTTTATTGAGGACAGAGTATACGTTCACTATTGCTTAATGAGGACTTTTCTCTTTAGACATGAATGTAGTCAAAATATTATTGTAAAATATTAAAATTTATGTTTGCTTTTTATCGAGTTTGAACATGTGGCAAAAAGCAAAATATTTGAAAATGAGGCATGCAAATATTTCTTATAAAGTATGAAGAGATGTAATAAATGGTGAATTTATCAAGTTATTCTATATGTAGTATCTTATCAATATATTCTGTATAATAGGATTAATCTATGAATATAGGGCAAATTATAAAAGAGTACATTAATGTCTGTACAAGCTATTAAATTCAACCACAACTACAAATTGCGAACCAACCAAAAAGTTTGAAATGTGTAATATTTTCTTTTTTTTATTTTAGGATATAAAAGTATAAGTTTATTTTATATTTTAGAAGTTTAGAAGGAGAGAGAGAGAAAATCTGGGAGATGGTGTGGCATCCCATTAATATTTTCCATAGAACTTAAGGAAACAGCCTAAAATAGGCCTAGTTTTATTATAAATCTACACTTTAGACAGGCTTATTTTATTAATGCAGGTAATTTTCAAATAGTTGGTAGGAAACAGGTCACTAAAGCAGCTCACAAGCTAGAACCAAGATAGGCATTCCAGACTGACAAGTATGAATTACAATAAGTCTATAATTAAGAATTATGAACTTTTTCACACAATATGATAGTAAAGCTCTGGCCGAAGGGAATAAAATCATGGCATGTATCATCAAAGATGAAGGTGAAAGTATCAGGATGAAGGCGATCATACCCCAGGCCAGGGAGTCAGCAGATAAACTAAGGGAGGAGAAAGTACAAGACCCTACCAAAGCCTTTAATGTGTTTCTGTTCTGTGAGTCAGGCCTTTGGGGTGACTATATCAAACAGGCCTGGAGAAGTCAAATTGGCACTGAGTTAAAAAGAAGCAAACAAAGAATTTTCTCTGAGACACCAAGCCTTATATTATAATCAGCATTCTGAAAATATGTTACCAACAGATTTTAGGGAAAACAAATGGAAGGAATCAGACTCTGTGGCATGTCACAGTTACCAGTCATGCTTTTCCACAAATGACATTTAAAAGTTTGTGTGACTAAAACCTGTAGATTAGTGGCCACCATACAAATTAACAAATCACATGCATTTTCTATAATTTCGTTTACATAAATTCCCTAAAGTAAGATATTTTTAACTAGGTCTTAAGCATTATCTATGAACTTGGTCTTGAAATATATTTTCAAAGACTTTTGCTTCTAGTATATTTAGAACATTTTTCTATTCTATTTTACCTATACATGTTGGAAACTCCGCAAAGATGAGGAAATGTCTTTGGCCACGGACAGGTCTAATCACAGTTTAGCAGCTTTCTGTGTTCTGTATGAAGCATGTACGCTATACATAGATACAGAATTGTAACTTGCTGACCAACAAATTGAAAGGATTGGCCTGGAAATTGCTCCTGGTCTTTAGACCCTTCTCAGAGTGTTCTAAGTCCCATGTGGTGGGGTTTTAGCCACATGTAAATTTTGAGCACGTGAAAGGTTGTTTGCCCAAAGTGAAATGTGCTATAAATAAAAATATACACTGAATTTTGAAGACATAGTACAAAAAGTATAAAAAAATTATCTCATGAGTCACTTTTAATATTGATTACACCTTGAAATAATATTTGACACATAGTGGGTTAAACAAAATACATAAATAAATTTAACTTTATCTATTTCTTCTTTTTCTTTTATTTTAGAGAAACTGTTTTGCTATGTTGCCCAGGCTGTTTTTGAATTTCTGAGCTCAAGGGATCCTCCAGCTTCAGCCTTCCCTGTAGCTGGGACTGCAGGCATGCTCTACCAAGCCTGGCTTACTTTCATTCATTTCTTCTTTACTTGTTTGCACACGACTTCTAGAGAATTTAAAATTACACATGTGGTTCACATTATGTGTTTATTAAAAAGTGTAGTTCCAAATGATGCCATATTTTTGAAAAAAATTAAATTTAATATATTCTGGTTGTCTATCAAACATGTATCAAACATTAGCTTACACTTTATTGATTCATTGTCATCTATATTTTGGTCCATGCTCTGAATCATGTGGCTATACATTTTCTTTTCTTTTTTTTTTTTTTTGTAATTTTTTAAAATTAAATGATAGCTGTATACATCAATACAAACATGGGGTACAGTGTAGTGTTTTCACATACATTCTGAAATACTTTCATCAAGCTGGTTCACATAAATTTCATGTCATTTGCATAGTCTTTGTGTCAAAAGATTTACATT